>OZ005654.1:188113732-188333732 GCA_963930645.1 Salticus scenicus | reverse complement strand
AGCTCTGTGTTCAGGTGCGGAATCCTGTTGGAAGGTGCATCTTTTGTTTCCAAAGAACTTTTGCGACCAGGGTAAAACGACATCTTCCAAAATGAGTTTGCGATACGTTTGTTGATTAATATTGATCAACAAAAACAAGTGGTGTTTTCCCACTAGCACATATCCCACCCCAAATCATTACAGATTTTGGTCGTTGAGGCCGTTCAACAATGCAAGAAGGTCTAGGTGCTTCTGCTGACCAAACTCTATCATTATGTCTATTGTGAGCTTGTTGAATCGAGAACAGTTTCTCATCTGTGAAGACAAATGTTTGTCATCGATCATCTGCGGCCCGCTTTAACAGTTCTTTAGACCTTTGTAGTATTGGGCGTTTGTTCTCTGCTGTTAGCTTTTGAGCCTCTTTCATTTTGTAAGGGCGAAGACCAAGCTCTACTCTTGTCATCAAAAGTGCGGTTTCTCTGTTGATCTTCATCTCTCTAGCAACCTTTCTCATTGAAATCCTAGGATTTCGTTGAAATCGGTTTTTGATAACTTTTCGGTTTCTTGACGTGTTAACTGTGCGCTTTCTTCCTTTTCCTGGCCTGTCACCATCATGACCGAGTTCTTTAAACCTTTTGATTGGGTATGAAACCGTCTGCTTAGGCACTTTCAATAGTTGAACAATTTCACATTGTTTTTTTCCTTGCTTATGTATTTCAAGTATGGCAGATCGTTTGTTAACCATAATGGTTATCACAACTAACATACTTACACCTGTTTACTTGATTCTAGGATCAATACTTAATGAAATAAATTTATAACTTTAGCGGTAATTACAGATATTTCGTTTGAAACTTCGTCCAAGTTATTTCTTGTCACCCTGTATATATATAATTGATAAAATAGCCCTTTTCTTAATTGTAACATTGAGTGCATTAAACCACATGCATAAGCGAAGCCATTTTTAGGAATATTGAAATGCTAAATGAGGCACAACATAACGTAATAATAATATTGAAATAAATAAATAAATATTTAGTGAAATGTGAGCATATACACTAAATATTTGAAACTTCGCATGCGCAAGATTTAACAAAACTTTATTTACGTAATTTATTTGTTGAATATATCGAGCTCACTCTTATATGGAAAACATAAAGCAAATATCGTAAATATTCAAAATTTTACTGTCGATACGTAGAACTGAATTTCAATTCCGCTCGAAAAAAAAGGGAAGTTATACGGGAATTTATCAATATTTATTTCAATTAACGATACCTTTAATAAAGATTTTGGTAATACCATTATTATTTGCTTTTCTTTTCTTTTTTTTTTTTTTTTTTGAGAAGTAATGGTACTGAGGCACACAAATCTATCACTAAAATACTTATTTCTGGATTCAACAGACTTTAAAATGAGTAAATATATTAAAAATACATATCACAAAATTTTACTCAAAAAGAACACTTTCTATGCCATATTAACGTTATAGAAAATATGGATGTAACTCTTTTTGGAATGTTTTATTTAAAAAATTGAAAAAAAAAATCATAATGCAATATTTATTCACGTTAATTTTTCTCATTTTTATATCTTGTCGTAAAAAATGTAAATTATTTTTTATAATTTATTCAGTTTCTTATTGTCTTTGTATGTAGATTGGGTGATAACAAAGAATATTATACTCTGACTTGTATTTTTTTTTTTTTTTTTTTATCTTTCTTCATAAGAAATAGCAAGTTTTATATCGCTATCGAAGCTAATATTTGTTTTAATATGTTATCTATCAAACTCTAGCCTCTTTCAATTGAAATTTAATTACATTATGCATAATTGTGTTGCTGTACTAAAAAATGTAAGAAATTCATAAATGAAACTGCTAAAATTAATATTTAAATGCTTATCTTTAAAACTATATATTTAGAGAAGTTATTAATGCATCGTATTTAGAATTAGCATTTTATTTAGCATTGTACACATTATGCCCACTTAAAATCCACATGTAAAAATTATTTGTTTGTTCTTTTTGACCCACGACTAAATTAAGTTAAACAGTTAAAAATTTAAATTATGACTTGTAAAAAATATAGAAATTTTGTGAATTTCTGAATGATTTAGGAAATAATTCTAACATCTTCAATAGTAGATATAGCAGCTTATGGTATTTGAAAAGTACATAAATATAGCTTGCAGTTACAAACGTTAAAATTAGAGGATACGTAAAAGGATAAAAATTAACAAACACATATTTTTGTACATAATATGATTTTTCTTGTTGTGTAGGAAAACAAAATTTAATTGCAGAATAATGCAGTGAAGAAAATCGTAGGAAAAACCAAACAAAAAATTTAACCCTAAATATTTACAAATAAAATGTATTGCCTATTCTGTAATCTGAACTTATAATTACATGTAACAGTAAAGCATTAACGATATTGAGGATTTTGACCGCTAATTTTCCAGTAAAAATTAACTAGAAAAATTAGGACATTAAAGTAAAATTGTAATAATTTATTGTAATAATCCATCTTACGCCAAGTTGCCAAAAGGGTTTGATGCCAAAACTAAAGCATTTAGGAAAATTATTATTACAATGTCTTTATAGTATGTTTAGTTAAATGTATTTATAATGAGTAATCAAAAGTATATATTTTCACAAGAGATCAATAAATATCAAATATAACCACAGCAGCGTATTTTACAGAATTACTAAACATAAACTATAGTGTCTTTCCACAACTTACCATGTGCTTTAATGATAAATTATCAAAATAGAATATGTAAATATTTTCTTGTAGTCAGATATTTTACAATCGCGTACTTTAATAAAATTTATATATAGTCATGTTGTGTATCATTACAAAATATATACATATTTTAAATGATTTGTATTTAAAAAAAAAAAAAAAAAAAAGGTGTACGTATATTTCTAAATCTCTCTCCGAAAAAAAGTCTGTTTAATCAAATAAGAAAAAAAAGTCCAGTTAATTAACGAAAATATTTCTTTTTGCGAAAAGAAAAACATTTTTTTTAACAATGTAAAGGAGTAAGAAATATGCCCTGAAGGGCAACTTAATCCAAAAAGATAACTCTGTCGTTAACTTGAAATAATCAAAATAAGTCACTAAATCTTAATGAAAGGTAGAATATTTTACGATTATAAGTGTGAGTTATGTTTGATGATATAGGTTTATACTCGAAAAATAGCGCCCTGATTCATTATTATTACTTTTTTTTAATCTAGATAAAAATATGTTTTTTTAAGAAATAGAAAGTAAAATTACTTTTTAGTATCTGATATTTTTAATGCATTGAATAATTTGTTACTTATTAGTTTTTTTTATTTTATTTTTATTTTATTTTTTATTTATTAGAGTAAAGAATATCTAAATAAATAATTATTGCCTTTTTTTTTAAATTAATTTTTAAATATATGTATATCTATATCTATCTATCTATCTATATATATATATATATATATTATACAGATATAAATAATAGGTACCTTTTTGTGACACATTTTGAGAATAAAAAGAAAGAAAGCGATTCAATAAAAAAATAAAAGAAATTATCTGTTTCAAATAGAAAATTAAAAATCTGTTTTAAATGTATTTTCTATGACAGGTTTATGTAAATGTATGCCAATATTTTAATACAGAATCAATCATTTAGTGGCACTAATAAAATTGTAATAATGGTATGAAAATTTTAAAGGCGAAAAATTATGTAAATTTGTAATTTAAAATTTTTCGCTAGCATCCATTATTTTTTTTTTTTCTTAACTTATAAATTTTAAGTTAAGTTATGCGATTATTAAATTGATTGAATAGCGTTGTGATTATGATAAAGTGAATTTTCAGAGATTTATGAAAAAGGTATTGTGATAGTATAGCCCATTAAAATGCTCAGTCATAAAATTTAATGATACATTTTAAGCAGTTTTGTTGATATAACACTTGAAAAATATTACCTTTTTTGATTACCATCAATGCAATATTGTGTAAAGATATATAACAAGTATTTTTTTATTAAAAGTTTTTTTGAAATATGCTTTTATTGTAATAATAAATCATTTTAATTACACATTTTTGGACAGATTTGATTTGTGTTATTATATAAAAATAAATAAATAAATAAATATCATTACTTAAGAGATGTATACGTTACTAACCCTTTTTTATAAAATTTATATAATAAAAGGGAACTATAATGCATAGAAACAATTTTATTAACAGCGTAAATTGAAGAAACACACCTTAATTTTATCAGGTTGAAATTATCAAACACTACACTTCATCGAGATAATAATAATAAGAAAAAATCATATGATTTTATAATTAATACCATTTGGGGACTATTATTCATAGTTTTATTCGTTTATATACTATCCATTTAAGATTAATATATATAGGTCAATGTTTCTAATATTAGTTTATACATTTTTTTATGCATTTTTAGTTATATTCTTGAAAAATGATTTAAGTATCGCAGGTTATACTTAAAATAAATTACATTATTTAGTTATACTTTCTTTTTCTTTTCTTTTTTCTTTCTTTCTTTCTTTCTTTTTTTTTTTTTTTTTTAATTATATTCAACAATATTGTTTTTACTCAATATTTATTAACAATATTCCTAAATATACGCAAAATAAAAAATTAATTATGTATTAAATACATTTTTATTTTATTAGAATACGCTTTTAAAATTCAATGATGCATTATGCGCAGTTTTGTTGACACAACCTTTGAAAAATATTGTCTTTTTCGATTATCTTCAATGCAATATTAAGCAAAAATGTATAAATAATATTCTTTTTATAAAAAGTGTTTGGAAAAATATGTTTTTATAAAAAAAAAAAAAAAAAAAAAAAACTATTTTATTAAATATTTTTTTGGTAGAGTGAATTTATGTTTATTTGTAGAAAATAAATAAATAAAAAAATAAGTATCATTACTTAAGAGATGCAGACGTTAATAGCTTTAAAATTATTGAAATAATAAAGGTAGGCTAAAATGCATGGAAAACATTTTATAGATTCCATAAATTTTAGAATCGTACAGTATTTTGTTCAGGTTGGAGTAATTAAACACGACACTTCATCGAGTTAATAAAAAAAAAGTCACATGATTTTGCAATTTATAGCGTTTTCTGACTATTACTCCCTGTTTTTTTTTTTTTTTTTTTTTTTTTTTTTCGTTTATATACTATCCATTTAAGATTATTATATAGAACAATGTTTTTAATCTTAAAAAACATACATTTCAATTTATATTCTTGAAAACTGGTTTAAGTATCACGGGTTATATTTAAAATAATTTAAATATTTTGACTTACACTTTTTAAATGTCTTTTTTAAATGTTTTTTTTTTTTTTTTTTTTTTTTTTTATCTCTTCACTATGTATTTGCGTACAAATGCTTTTTAAGCGTTTTTTTTTTTTTTTTTTTTTTTTTTTTTGACTTAAAATATAAAAAATAAATAATAAAATCAATTTTTGTTATATTTATAAAATTTATATATAAGTTTAAAGTTATTTTGTGCAAGATTTTCCAAATAAGTAATTTTAAAATTCAGTCAAAATATAATGTAGTAATGTAAACTATTTTCTACTTAAGTATTTTCTTGAAGTTTTTTTTTTTTTTTTTTTTTTTTTTTTTTTTTGTCAATAATGTTGAAGATTTTCTTTATTTTTCATGAATGAATTGCTTATTGCCAAATACTTAATTTTAAAAGAAATATACGGTAAATTTATGATTTTACGTTAAATACTGTTTTTTTTTTTCTTTTTTTTTTTTTTTTTGTAGAAACTCCCAAAAATTTATGCCTTTCTCAAAAACAGTTTCTTCGACTACTGTTATAAAACTTCCTTTGTCATCGGACATTTCAATTATCTGCTCCATGAATTTCTGTTAGTCCTGAAGAAATGGGGATACGTATACTTTTTTTTTTAACAAACTCCCATAAGAAAAATCACAAGTGATTAGATCTAGTGATCTCGGTGGCCAAGAACGAAATGGCTTAATGTTTAAGCCAGCAGTCCAATCCAGCGGTAGGTTCGACATTTATGTGAGGGGTATGCATTCAGGTACTATTAGGTAGACAATATTGTATGGTTCAGATACTGATGTATGTTTTTATGACATTATGGTGGAGCACCGTCTTACGGTCTTTTTTTTTTCTTAATTTTATAAATGCAGATTATTTTAATCTTGTCTCTATTCAACTAATGGGTTTATTTTAAATAACAGTGCGTCCTTTTTTTTTTTTTTTTTTTTTTTTTTTTTTATGTTACCTAAGAATAATTGTATAACTTTAGTTCCAGTATTAATTTGCATTGGATAAATAAACCAAATACAGAATATGTACTACGCTATTGTTTCAGTCATACTCAAGATAAAACGCCCTGTACTGAAGATGCGAATAATGTCTGTAATCCAATCTCATCCACAATCCATATTGGGGAGCAAGGGGATGGAATTGGATTGCCGTTTGATGTGGTTTATGCTATAAATTACACGCATGATTGTGGGTAATTTAACAAAATAAATGTGCTTTAAGTACTGATCTTCCTTTTTTTTGTGTGTGAATTAACATAAAAAAATTTCATGCATTTCTAAAGTAAATAATATGGTGTGTCACTCACACGACTTTCTCTTACCCTGAAATTTAATATTGTAAATACAGGTTGGAGATTAAAAGGTAAGATAACGAGTACTGTTATGTAAATATATCTTAAATAATTCAAATTAGACTTCGGAAGAATTTTATATGATAATTAGTTCTGTGTGAGGTTTCATTAATGCACCTACATTTATATAAAATTTAATTCGGTTATTAAAAAACAATTCTGTTTTTAAAAAATAATTTATTAAAATTGTTATTTTAAAAAAATATCTTTTATGATAATACAGACGATTTCCATATTAGAGAAGTATTATAACACCAAATATCCAAAATAAGTCCATTTTATTCTCAATATTAAAAAAAAAAAAAAAAAAAAAAAAAAAAAACGAAGAAATATGTTTTTTTTTTTTTTTTCGTGTTAAAAGTAAAAAAAAAAAAAATCGATAACATTTTTTAAATTATTGCAGATCGATGGTTCAACCATTCGTTTTAAAGGTATTGACGAACTCTTTTGAAAGATACCCATCATGAAAATTTACTCCCCTCGAGGGGTAACTTCCCCCCGAGGGGGGGGGGAGGCGAGGCTCCTACATACACATTTTTTTTCTCTGTTGGCTATCTCTATTACAAAAAATATATATTCGTTTCTTTTGGTTTAGTGCAGTCTATAGATGTTAAACTCTACTTACCTTCAATTTTCCCCATAGACGTAATGTATTTGAATACTTTTGAGTGTCTCTGCACACGAACCATTTGCTTGATCTTAACGAAAAGTTTAGTGTAGCATCCTTATATGATACACATTTAGAATACCAAGTTTGGACTTTCTGCCATATTTTTTTTTCTTTTGAGATATGCTAATAACAGACAGACACACACACAGACACACACACATACACACAGACCATTTGCTAAAAACATGATTTTCGTATTCAGGGGACCTCAGAACATGTAAATATGACAAAAACTTGCGTTAGAAAATTTGACCGAAAAACAATACTTTCTCTAACGTATGGGTAAGAGAAAGTAAAAAGTAAAGAAATAAAGACAAATTTTAAACGTAAAAGTATAATACAAATAGTAATGTCCGTGACAACAATCAGGAAATTCCATTAATAAGAGTATCGTGTGAAATAAATCTTATTAAAGAAAAAAAAAAAAATACGGTTTGAGTGTATAAGGATATGTGTTTTTTATAAAAAGAAAGTATTTCCGCCTAAGAAAGCTATACTAACTTCTAGATTAAAAATTTTAATTATTATATATGCAATTCGTATTCGATGTTACTAACTTTCGAATCTCCATTTTTTAATTCAGTTTATGTCAGTTCCGAAGTATATTTCACTCTAAAAGTATTCTTTAATATTTAAAATAATATGCAGGAACATTTGAAAATTATTTTTATAAAATATATATGTTACTGAGCTTCAGTTTATTTATTTATTTTATTTTTTTTTTTTGCATTATTTTCAATGATGCTGTTTTGCTAAATATTTATTAACAATAATCCTAAATTTTTGAAAAAAAAAATAAATAAATAAATAAATAAATAAATAAATAATAACAAAAATAATGAATAATAAATAATAATAACAAATATAATAATATTTATGCATTAAATTCATTTTTTTTTTTTTTTTTAAGAATATGCTTTTAAAAGGAATTAAAGTATTATGATCCTATGGACTAATTTTTAATTTAAAGTTTCGTTACATACTAAAAATATTTTTGCTAATTAAAGACATTGTGTTATTTAACCGTAAATCTGGATATTTTCTTCTGTTTTATCAGGATAAAAATATTTGGCCTAGTGATGTCAGTTAATCGAGAATCCAATTTAATCAATAAATTATTATAAGTAACATAATCTACTTACTTTTTTAAAAATAAACTCTTTGAAGATAATCCGTCACAAAATACTCTATCATGTATAAAGATGTAAAATTATCAATTTAAAAAAAAATAATTTTTGAAATTTATTTAGATTACAATGAAAGTAAAATATTCTGTTATTTCAAAACTCAAAATAATTCCTCATTACTTTACATAAATTTATTGATTTGAGTTTAAAAACTGGTTACTGAAAGTAGATATACATGTTTTACATTTTAACAAAACAAAAAGTAATTTTTTCAACAATGAAAAAAATTTCAAACAAGAGCAAATTGAAAATTTACATTAGAAAACATTAAAATCATACTTTATTCACATTTTCAGCTGCAGCTCGCAGATTTCTACAGATACGTCAATTGAAACTAGTTCATCGTCTGTCTCCATTTCCTCTCCAGAATGGTGCGATACATTTCTCCTATTTCTCCAGGTCCTATACTACATCAGGAACCACAATTTTCCAAATTCTTAATCGCTTTGCGCTTTACTGCATTTCGGTAATTTATATAATTAACTAAATTTGAAAAGTTATGCGAATTTATTTTTAAACTTTTATTTGATTTACATTGGTTATTACAGTAGACATTTTTTTTTATTCTTAATGTTATATTAATATTCTATTATACACATTTTTATTCTAAAGTTGCAATTACATATCAATTTTTATGAAATTCTATGCGTTAGTTACTGAGATGCAGTTGCCACACAAATTTTACCATATACACATAGACAGACAAACACAAAGACATTTTCAAAAATGGTGAAATCATGTTTTGGACCTTTCACAACATGTAAATACATCGAAAATACGAAGTGTAATTTTTTTAGAAACAAATTTTCTATCCCATTGGATATAGAAGAAATAAGAATGTCTTGCAACTATGTAACATTTGAACCTTTAACATTCCAGTCTTTTACAAGATTTTTACCATAATATACATGTTAAATAAATTAAATACATTACAGTGTTACATTATTTCAATATTTATTAATACATTTCAATTTTATTTACCAGAATAATTATTATTAAAAATTTTATTTTAAAAGAAATTCAGATCCTTATTTTAACATGTAATAATCTATATATATATATATATTATTATTATTATTTCTTTATTTTACAATATAGAAACTAACAAAAACCTTTTATCACATTTTAATAAATGGTATAAATAAGTTAGAGCGTAGGTAAAATAAAAATACTTTTACAGATGCATTTGATAGATATCTAGGACAAATCAACTGTTATTGTATTTAAAATATTATTTAGAAATATTAATTTTTGAAAAAAGAAATTTTGTTTTCCTTTGTGATTCATACTTTGATTTAAAAATATATTAAGAAATATAACAAGAAAAATACAAGTGACTCATTTTTTAGAAAAAATAAATTATTTCAACAATGTTTAAGTTAGATATTTTTCCAATTTTTCTTCATACATGGATTAAGTTCTTTTTTGACAAATAAATAGAAGTTCTCCAATTTCATGGTTTTGTAAAATTGAGTTTTTGAATATGATGGAGGATGATTTTAGTTTGATGGATTTCTTTCATATAATTTAAAGTATATATGTAGTTCTATAAAGTTATCTGAATGAGAAAGCGATTAAATAGGGGTATGTTGCAGTGATCAATAAAAAATCAATGAAAATTGTAATTTATATTTGAAATATATATATATATATATATATATATATATATATGTATATATATTTGAGTGGGCTGATTCTTTAAAAATTTTTAGGAAATTATGAGGAAGTTTCTTTAAACGGAAAATAATCATTAGTTTCAATGTTTTATATACGTGTTCATATACATTAATGGGCATACATTCAATATATACAGTCGGCTGCAAAATTATTGAAGCACAAATTCACACTTTTCCTATATATTTTTATTTAGTTATTGTAGTTGGTCACTAATTTTCATATTCAACTTAATTTTTCATAAGCAGCATAGGACTAAGATCATGAATCGACAAATATTTGCTTAATAAAACAGTACTAGGTACCTATCTTGTAAGTTCAATAATTTGGCTGTCGACTGTATGACACTGAAAATATCATAGTAATGGCACGAAAATTGCACCATACGTTTATCTAGTTATCGTTTATACATTTCTCAAACATATTCTAGATTATCTTGGAGGAATGATATACGAAAAGATGGCATAATGCGTACTAGCATTGCAAAGTAAATGAAGGAAATTTTTGTCTAATTAAGATGGCTACCGCAATAGTACCAAGGTTACTGCAGGAGCCATATTCATTCTACCAAAACATTGGATAGTACTGTGTTATTTTGTTTATTTGATAGCTTTGAGACCTATAGTTACAATGACTCGAATGATCCATATTACATAATTTCACAATAACAATGCAGAATTTCATATATAACTGTGTTAGGCAACAGCTACCCGGTTATGATTTTGGCTTCATGTTTCTCCAGACATGTCATCTCCTCTTATATCATTATTTCAAGGGATATACAAATGATAAACATTTCAGTAGCGATTCATTTCAAAGGCACCAGTGTCGTCACATGTGAGTACTATATAAGTAACGCATATGAAGTTTTTTTTTTTTTTTTTTTTTTTTCCCTTTATGTAATATCTTTGTTTTTCCGTGCATTTATTGTGAATGGGTGGATTCTGTAGAAATGTAAGATCGGAAAATGTTGCCCGATAAAATGTAAGAGCGTGAATTAAGCCGTTTTAAGTTTAATAAATGAAAAAAATTAGCTTCTTTTGCATTATCCTTCAAATAAACTGCTGTTGATATCAGAGAAAATCCAGCCAAAATGCAATAATGAAGTATAATCATTGAGTAATGTCCAATGCTAACCCAAAACTAATAAATTATAAAGGACAATTAAATTGTAAAAAAATTTCGTAAATTTCAGAGAATTGACCTTAAAATTATCCGGCTAACAATATGCTTCTTACGTGCAGTGGAATGACAGGTGCAATTGTTATTTTTCGTTAATCTGTCTCTCTTTTTGCAATCGACTCGACTGCCAATCTAGAAAAAGCAATGTTTAATGTGATTATTTAATTAAATTCTTACGCATATTATCTTGAAATATAACTCAGAATCCTGAAACAGTATATCGATTTCCATTACATTCTGTTAACTAAAAAATCTGGCGTGTAACAATCATACGGTATGTGTTTCTCACTAATATACATGCATTCTCTTTAGAAATAGAATGGTCATGAAATACGAAATTTATTTTTAAAAAATAGACACTTAACAATTTTATATAGGCAAAGAAAACATATCGAAAAGAATTTACATAGAGACTTATAGATATAAAATTGTGTTTGTATAGCGAAATTTGAAAGAAAAAAAAATCGTTAGAGGTATTTTATATAACATCCATTTCTGAGACCTATAACTTACCTACATATTCAAAACTATTGTCAATTTTCCTGTTTTATAAAGTTTTCGATATGTATGTATATATATATATATATATATATATATATATATATATGTATATTTAATTCAGTTGATAGGACCTGGTTTCCGAAGACCCTTTAGAAAATGTGTCCTCGCAGTGGAGAGAATAACACGTGATAACGTTATCTGATATTTCAAAATGATTTTTTTTTGTGTTGGCAGATAAATATAGTTCGTGCTTGAACGAAAGATAAAAGAAAAATGTAATTTAATTTTTAGCAGTGTTCTATGGAAAGCAGTACAATTTCCGATACAT
Source organism: Salticus scenicus (assembly GCA_963930645.1). NCBI lineage: Eukaryota > Metazoa > Arthropoda > Arachnida > Araneae > Salticidae > Salticus > Salticus scenicus. The sequence goes on along the minus strand of OZ005654.1, from coordinate 188,321,524 downwards.
TTTCCCTTTGTAAATTAAGTTGTATTCGAGAAAAAAAAAAGAAAATCTTCGTTAATCGTCGTTCAAGTACTAGTTAATTCAGTTTTAAAGAAGACTGGAAAATTCGAATATGATCGGTTCATTAGTTTTTTGAAAAATCGTATCCTCCGAATTCAAAAATTGAAAGGCGGGCTGTAGAATAAAAACCTCAATAACTAACTTTCTCCAGTTTGACGAACGTATATCAAGCAAAGATCCAACGCGTAGTAGACGATGATATTATCGCACATTCACGGACACACATTTTATGCTGTTACTTAACACATCTCAATCCTGCTTTGATATCAAGTTTTACGTATGCAACATAGAGAATATATGTACCCACCATATAAAATCTGTAACCATTGATACACAAAAATATCTGGTTGCAGAAATAAAAGCGTCTTTTGACAGATTGAAGTGCAATTTTACAGTAAACTTCTTCAGTTTCAAATTATAGATAATTCTTGTAGTAAAGTTTTATTTATTACTTCCATTACCCTACTACCGTATGTAATGGAAGTATTGTATACGGTTCAAAAATACGATATCGAGTTTTCACCATGGTCTGAGGCCCCCTGAATCCAAAAAAATCTGGAGTGACTCCACTCGACTTTCCGAACATTGAGTAACTAACAGTTTTGTAGATAAAATAAAGAAAGAGGAGTTGCTAAACAAAAAAAAAAGAGAAAACCATAACAGAGTGTTTGAGTATTTTTCTCCATATATCACACGAGGTTTTATTTAACGCTACTGAACTTTGAGCCCTTAGATCATAAGGATAAAGAATTTTTCGTTGTGTCCCTGTAAAAATCTATAAATGCAAGATTCACCAAAATGCTTATAGTTAGTGCAACAGTGATTTATAATATTCATACAAATTTTCAGCTCAATTGAATAAGTCGTTTAGATGCTATCGCTGGTCTCATAGGCCATAAAGATAAAGAATTTTTCTTTGTCTCCCTGTAAAGAAACTGTAAGTGCTAGATTCACCAAAATCTATACAGATTGAGTATCTGTGACCTATAACGTGTGTATAAAGTTTTTGCTCAATTGAATAAGGCGTTTAGATGCTATCGCACTTTTAAAAATTTGGCAAAGAATTTTTCTTTGTGTCCCTGTAAAAAAACTATAAGTGCTAGATTCTCCAAAATCTATACAGATTGAGTATCTGTGACCTATAATATGTGTATAAAGTTTTTGCTCAATTGAATAAGGCGTTTAGATGCTATCGCACTTTAAAGATTTTGGTCCCTTGGCATAATGATAAAGAATTTTTCTTTGTGTCCCTGTAAAAAAACTATAAGTGCTAGATTCACCAAAATCTATAGGGTTCGTACTATGGTGACTTACAATATATGTACCAACTTTCAGCTTATTCGAACAAAGCGTTTAGACGCTAGCGTGTTCACTCACACACATACACACATACATACACACATACATACACACATACATACACACATACATACACACACACATACATACATCATCGTAAAAATAGTGAAAACGGACTCGTTGGTCCTCGAAACGTATAGAAACATCAAAATCTCGAATTCGGATTTTTGACATGATTACAATACTTTCCTCACTATAGTGTTCGGAAAGTAAAAAGTGATTTTCGTCAATTGGCAGTGTGTGTGTATGTATGTACGTGCTTAATCTTCTGACTATCATATCACCGAAACTAATAAAGATAGAACGACAAAACGTCAGGATACAGAACTGGTGTACAGAAAATTTTTCAAAATTTTGGTGAAAATTGGAAAAATGGAAGTGGGTCATCGGAAACCGGAAATGGGACTGTAAGTTCGCATCTAAAAAACGGCTCTAATGATTTTCTTAAAAATTGGTATATAAACACTCTATTAGGTGTCCTTCCGAATGATATAGATGGTTTGTTCAAGAAAATTGATAGGCGTTCTGTATAAATAGCTCAATATCAGGTCTCGCAAGTGTAATCCATTAAAAACGGCAGCACTTTTTTTTTTTTTTTTTTTTTTTTTTTTAACTTGGTATAGTAACTCTTTTTTAGATGTCCTTTAATATTATGGGGAATATATATCCCACAATATATTTTATAAATGTTTCCAGCTAATATCATTTTATATGAAAATAAGTCCAGCAATATTTTTCTTAAATGTTTTCAGTTAATTTTATTTTATTTATTATCCCACAATATCGTCTTAATAGATAAAGTGGTAAATAATAATTTAGCCCCCTGTAATATAAACCCCATACAATGCTTTAAATTATTTAAAAAAAAAAAAAAAAAAAAAATGGCTCTTAATTAAAGAAACCGGATGGCCACTTATCTCAGCCTGAGGAAAAAAAAATAAATAAATAAAAAATCAGATCACAACAGATTCCAAGGAAAAATAGGGGTCAGTGTCCCATGCTAATTTTACATATCGTGTCTCCTGCCTAATCGGGAACGGCCATAAATAAACCGGTCAACAGGTATAAATAAATAGCTCACCAATATCAAAAAATGCACGCCCCTGCGAAAGAAAAAGAAAAAGAGAAAACTGTATGGTTAAGAGAATAAAGATACGTATTATTATTCCGATGACAGCGAGGACCTACGGATGACAGTCGCTTTGAGAAATAAAGTCGAAAAGATGCGGAGGCTTTGTTACCGATTCCAGTGAAAAAACCAGTGATCTCCGACTACGAGATCCTCCTCTTCCCAGTAGCTAGACGGATTCTGCACCAAGGTCCCAATCAAAGCTGGCTGCGTGATTCTCTAGCAAAATTAAGAAAGATGAAATCATTCATGATCGACCACACTAGCATTCTAAGGTCACCAACCCCCCTTTTTAATGAAATTAAACAAATAAATAATTAAATGGAAAAAAATCTTTATGTTCATAAGAGAATGAACAACTTTAAGATGGGAAGAATTTTGTATTAAAATTGGTAACATAATACTGTAAATAAATAAGATTAATATAGACAAGGTATGTTTTTAATTTCATTAATTCTGGTATTTTAATTGCTTATTTTATTTATTACTTTTTTTTTTTTAATCTAGGATTATTATTATAGAATGCATAACCTATAATTAAGTTTAATCTTATTGGCCACCTGTATTGTGATTATCACTTGATGATATTCAAATAGGGGAAAGAGAGTTCATGCATAAATATATAGATTGCATTCAGAATGTTGATAATTAACATTACCAACTTTTTAATTAATGAAAGATCCATATTTCCAAGTAGAATTAAGATTAAAATAGGATTATTGTGAAGCGCAATCGATCACGCCTCAATTATTAGGAATGCCGTTAATTATACTCGTGACTGAATTTCTTTAATTTCAAAGCTACCATATCTCCATCCTTTTAAAGATACAAATGATAATTCCTATACATTTGTAATTGTTGTTTTCCGGTCAGCAATTGAGTTTGTCTAGTTTTGGTGAAAGTATCTCAAGAACGGTTCTAACGATATTCTTTAAAATTGTTACATAAATAAATTTTAGATACCCTTTCTCATATATTACATGGTTATTGCAGGAAAATTAACAGTCATCTTGCTTTGGTAGGTTAATTTTAAATCTCGGAAATTGGTGTTTCAAAAGATGACTCAATCATTTTTTCTGTTTTTATCTAACTTGCCATACAGACTTTGTAGTATATGTCTTTAATCGAGTATTAAGTTTCTCATAGCGAAAAAACTTTAGGTCAATTTTACGTATTCTGATCATATTATATATAGAAAAAAATAATGAAAAAATGAATATAATGCATGTAATAGTGGTGGTCAATGGGAGTCGTACTCTTTGACCGCGTCGGATTGATCCCCGGTTGGCAAAGTGCCAGGACGATGCAACTAACGCTCTAGGAATCACAGCAAGGGAGACAGAGGGGAATCGTCTGCTATGTGTAGAATAATAGATACTCCTGCTTCGTTTTCTGCTACGGACATTCCTATTTTATAAATGGACCAGTCATTTTCACTCATGCGCAGATGACGCCAGGGATCTTCCTTCCGCGGTTTATCAGTATGTTTCTTTCCCACCAGATTTTTGATTTTTATGTTTATTTTTGTTTTTATTTTTCTTTAATTTAACATTAGCAATTGAAATCAACATGAATTGCCAAAGCAAACACATTATCGAAAATAAATAAGGAAGAACAACAAACAAGTAACATTAGAGCAGGAAAAATAACAACAGAATTAATATTAATTAAAAAATAAAAATAAAATAAATAAATAAATTCTAAATAAAATTTTGTAAATCAGTAGGACATGTAGCTGATATCTAGCCTAACAGTGTCTGCCATAAACACTTCCTGTGGTAGCTAGACATGCTGCAAAATTTTTAGCGTTCATTAATTCATCATTTTTCACAGAACACAGTTTGGGAAGGAGAGCATTCCAAATCTGTTTAATTTACCAGGAAAGCAGTCACGACCGGTTTCTATCCTCACGGCATAAACTGTGTGTCGTATTGAAAACTCTGGTATCTTTTTTCATTTCTTTCATTTCCAAATAAAACGTCAACGTCAATGAATTTCGTTCACATAAGAAAAAGCTTGAAATGAGGAAATTTGGAAACACAGCGGAAGGTATATGCAAAAGAAACCCTTTTTCTTTGTCTTTGATAAATTAAATACAACACTGTAACAACATTTGCGTTATTTTGCAGCAAAACAAATACTTATAATAAATAAGCAACGCAAGCATATCCTATAGTGCAACAAAAGTCAAAAATGTTCGTTCGACTTCATTACCAAGAGGTGACGTCACCTTTACGTTGGATAACTGCAGCAAGACGATTTGGCATGGACGACACTAAACGGCTTAATGTGGCTGTAGAAATTTTTCTCCATTCCTGCCGCATATAACCCTTCAGTTGTTGTATGTTGCAGGGACGACGTTGGGCCACCTTCCTCTTAAGAATTTTCCAAATATTCTCTATAGGCGAGACATCTGGACTTGCTGCTAGCCACTCTAAAATAGGGACACGTTTTGATTTTAGCCATGTTTGTGTTATCTTCGCTTGTTGAAATGATATCCGTGTAAAAATTCGAATTGCCAACCCCACAGCTTCAAAGAACTTGGTTTAGAAACCACGCAATTGTAACAGGATGAATGGTTTGCTTCATCCTTCTTTCTAATAACTTTTCGAACATCATTTCCATGAAACCTGAAAATTGTATTCATCTCTCCACAATACTTTTCACCACTGCGATGGAGTCCCGCTGAGGTGAGAATTAGCCCACGCAACACGCCGACATTCATTCGCTGTACTGAGGAATGGCTTACGCCTCGTTTTGTAGAATGCGTAGCCAGATCTTTTGATATATCGACGCATAGATGCTTCAGAAATAGTTTTTCCAAAGTTTTGTCTTGCCCATCTAACTAGGTCTGCGACTGCTAAGTGCCTACTTTTAGAAATAAGTCGACGAAAAAGGCGCATTTCCTATCCGTCAACTTCAGATTCCGACCAAGAGCTTTTCCAGAACAGCTTTTTCCAGTTGTAGTGAACCTTTTTATAATACCACACACTGTAGACTATGACAAATGGAATGTTCGGCTAATCTGGAGCTGTGAAATACCACTTTGGTTTTTTATTTAGAAAAATCTTAGTGGACGAATTTCGTATACGTTGACGGTGTATATTAAAATATGAGGGGATTTACTGTAGAGCAATATTCTTTTTTGAAGTTAATAACAAATGAAGATTCTTCTTGAAACTTAACTCTTTGAGAAAGTGTATAGTCTGACGATGTGACAGCTTGTATTGCTGAGATGGAGACAAAAAGTAAAACGACATTTTCAAAATCTTTCACTGTTGTCAAAAATTGTTGAGTAGCTACTTTAAGAACCTCCATTTTCAAAGGACTGGTATTTTCACCTAAATTTAAATAAAATCCGAACAGGTCCGAAAAAATCTCGGCGCCAGTATTGCTATCCCGATCTAAATGTGAGCAGTGAGTATATGTATTAATTTTATATATTTTATCTTTATATATATATATATATATATATGATTAAAATCTGATACATTTATACTTTCAAGTGGTGCATTAGTACAATATTAGAATTATGAGTATAGTGTAATTTTAAGTTTGATTAATGCACGAAATAATTTATTGAACAACGAAAAAAATATTGCTTTATGGAAGTAAAATAATCTATCATCATCTTTAAATACAAATTGTAAGCTATAGTAATTCAGCAAGATATCATACAAACAGTATTACATTCATCATATTACGGGCACAAAATCAATGTTTAAATGTGCATGAAATTTGTTATAAAATTTATCTAAAACCCTGAAAGGAAATACCTGAAACGCATACAATTTATCATGTCTGATAACATGATTATGTCACTCATAGTTAAGCTGAACTTTTTAAACGTACACTGAATGATACATTACTTTTCAGATTGCATTTCCTTCGCATCTGGTTCATGTGATCTGTAATTTATATTCATATAACTCACTGCGCAATTGAATTAAGTCATAATATAGTCTTATTTCATTTTTTTTTTTTTTTTTTTTTTTTTTTTTTTTTAAGTACGTGTTTCAGTGTAATATATAATTCTAAATACACCATAAAAGTATATTCTTTATTATAATTTGTTTTCTAAAAGTATTAAAAAAAAAAAAAAACTCACATGTATTAAAATAATATTTAATTTTGCAGTATAATCCCCTAAAGATTTCATGTTCATACTCAAAATTTGTTACTTAATCTATAAAAAAATAAAAAAATAAAAAAATTCTTTTTGACTGAGATTTTTTTACCACTGAGATTTTTTTTTTTTTTTAAATAAAAGTTAAAACATAACACTATTATTATTTAAAATAATAATAATAATGGTGCTTAAATGAATTTCTTTTTAATCTAACCTTTCTTATAATTGAAATTTGTTCCTTTATGTAATTACATTGATATAATTTTTTTCTACGGCTGTTGATGATCCTACTCAACTCAAAGTCGTGTAATTGAAAATTTTATAAAATAATAAGGTTTTTATTCTAAAAAATGTTCAATTAGGTTATTTATTTATTCAATTTTTTTTTTTTTTTTTTTTTTTTTTTAATTTGATTTCAGAAATTCCCTAACAAGAAAGGAAAAAAATTTAATCACTGTACTTAAAAGTTCATTTTCTGGGACTTTATCTGTGGCTTTGTTAAAAATACCAACAAATCCTTATCGAATGAAAGTAGCTTTAAAGTCTATTTTTCAAAAAAGAAAAAAAAAGCGTGTTATAGAGTTTTTATTTAAAAATCGGTCTGATTTCTCTGAGATAGTACGTTTTCATGTATTGTAAGTTTCACAATATACGTTATTGAGAATAATTTAGTATTTTGTATTGATATATATAGAGAGAGAGAATTGATACTGTATATGCTTCAGTTGTATGTTTTATGTATAAAAGATATGATATTTCTTTTTATTATTAGCAGGCTTTATGAACTGTAACAATATATATATATATACATATATTTATTAAATATTAATAGATTTTTTATTTATTTACACACTTTGTGTTTTTGATTTATTAATGAACATCCTAATGAAGGTTTAATCCTACTTAACAAATGATCGATTTATAAAATATCAGATATTAATAAATATTTTATCACATAAAATCAAAATTAGAAATAATAGTATTTCTTTTATTTCTTTTAAACATGTTGACAATTTTAATTTTGATAAAAAAAAAAAAAAAAAAAAAAGAAACATGGAAAGCATGATCAAAATCTGACTCCTACATATATTAGTAGTTTTGATTGTCAAGGTATAATTCTCGTTTTTCATTTAATATGAAATGTGTTATATAATTTAAATGTTACACACGTTTTTATCGTGTGCATATATGCATTTTAATATGTATTCAAGTTTACTATCACATGTTCTGAGCTAAAAATGTTAAAAATAGGCAGTGTTGAAGGGGAAAAAAATAATAATTTATTTCTAGAAAACCTTGAAGGCAAAAGTAAGACAGAAAGCAGAGCAAGAACCTAAGGGTGATGTGCAACATAACTAACAAATAGAAAGCAGCTTGAAAAACCAGTCAGAGCACAACGAAAAAACAAGAAACAGGAGAAACAAACACAAAAATTGGTGGGAAGGGATTTTAAATAAATCCTTTATTATTATTATTGTTACTAATATTTAAATACCTTGAATTTTATTTTATTGTTTCTATTTATTGGTTTCTTTAATCTTAATTTATATTTAATAATTTATTTATTTTAATTAATTAATTATTATTGTTTCCCTACAAAATGAAAGAAATTATTTAATCGAATGAAACAATTTTTTTTGAGTTCTAAACAGCAATGTGGAATCAGATTTTTCGTCGACAATTTTATCGGGATTAAGGTAGATAGCGAAACATTGACAATATGCATCGCTCATCGATCATCCTCGTGCAGCAAGCTCTGAACAAAACGTCTGGATTTCGCCTGAATTTAACTCCTGGTTTTGCACGTTATTTACTCTCCTTTCAGTACCTTTCTTCACCCAAACCATAATTTTTTTTCTTCATGACGGCAATAATATTTTATTATAATTTTTCCCATGACATTTGTAATTTATAACAAACGAGATCTCCCTTGTTTCATCAAGATATATGTCTCTATGTTATAAATCATTTGTCTTCTTGGGGTGTATTTTTTGTTCCAAATATCCAAGTGCATTGTCGTTTGGGCTTCATATTCGACATAATTTTTCTTCTCTCTGCAGCAAAATTGAGTTCGTTTGTTTTTTGTATTGAATCATTTTATACTGACCACTCATAGTTGCATCTTTAAGCGCATTAATGCAGAGTCAATCTTATAGAGAACATTGTTTATCTATACGATGCTTATGCAAATTTTTACTTGTACTAAAATAAAACAATTAGATAAACTATAAATTTCGATTAACAGTAAGTATTGAAATTAACGTTTGATTCATATTAGACAAACATTTTATTATCTTTCTAAAACTACAACTAAAATTATTGAAATTATAGAAATTTTATATAGGAAATTTAAAGGAAAATATATACACAAAATTTGAACATTCCATTTCAGAATTTTACAAATGAGAATATTTTAGTTGCACTTTGAAATGGAATTAGACGTTTAAGTTTTAAAATAAATTGACTAATAATATGCATTATAGGGAGTGTAAAAAAATAATGTCAGACATTACCGGTGTAGTTTTTAGTACATAATATTTATATCGTAGAAAATGACATTTAAAATTTCAACTGAATTTTTCTTCAGTAACGAAACAATTTTAAGATAGTGTTTCACAAAGTACATATACTTTACATAAGAAATTACGTATCACGTATTCTGGTTTCATGTGTAAAGGAAAAGTAAACAGGTTTGAGTGAAACTTTCCTGCCAATCAGATTTTCAAAGAAGAATTTTATATTAAATCGTCATTTAAAGCATTAGATAAATGTAACATATTTAAAAAAAAAAAAATTCACTTAACTATTTATAAATTTATCTTTTTTTCTGCGCATAAAATGCCATGCAAAATACACCAATTTTTAACCGTTTCTTTTAAATTATTAATGGTTAAATTTTGAACAATATATAGGCTGTTTTATATTCTTAAAATATTCTCATAAATTCTCATAAAATATCTGAGTATATACTTAGATAAGTCATATATTACTTAATGCATTACACTGCGAGGATTAACTTGCACAAACGAATATGATTTGGTACAAAAGTAGAAGACAAAAATAAAAGCATTCATTGTCTCGGATGAAAGACGCAACCTATAACCCTGATCATGTCAAAGTGAATTTTCACTTTTTTACCTGCATTAAAGTCAGCTCTATTAAATATAACTACAAAAGCAATGAGGATGAGCAGAAGGCTGTGAAGAATTTCCTTAAATCACTAGGCACCGATTTTGATAAGGGAAGTTTCTTGAAATCGGTTTAATGATGTAGGATATACATTTACCTCAGTAGTAAGAATGCTGCCGAAGATTGTATTTTGTAAAACCATTATTCTTTTCTGTTACTAAACGCATATTACTTATGAAAACTCATGACTAAGCTTATTTTACAAAAGTCTATTATATCAAAGAAAATTAAACTAAATTATAACACATTTATCACGGCAGTGAATTATACTTTTTTGTGAAAATGTATGTTAATCTACACTGCAAATACAAGTGTTTGAAATTCAGACACAATTGTGTCTAAAATGGGTGTTTAATTTTAAGATGCTAAAAAGTGTCGTATTTATTTCAGACACTTGAAGTATCTTAAAAGGCACATCGTTTCACACTCGAAATGTCTGAAATTCCGCCATCTTTGATCCTGTTTACAGTGAATATTTTTCATAAATAAATAAATAAAAAGGTGCGTTTTATACTGTTTACCTGTGAAAAATAGAGTTTAGATCTCATAGAGCATAAAAAAAAGAAGCGTTAATAATTTTTACAAAAATATTTCCCATCGGCCGCGCTGGGAATCGAAATGGCAATCAACGGATTCAAAGTCGAGCGTCTTCCTAATCAAGCCATCGGTACTCACGTTTTACGCTGGTTGTAGAATGAAATAAATTCTAGTATCCGTAAAGCAAATCGAAGATTTATGTCTTTGCAATAAAACTGCAAATAAGAAATAAAGCTTAATACATATTATTATCTTAAATTTCATGTGTAGTGGTTTAGAGTTTCCTTTGTAAAATGCGTAATAAATATGAAAAATAGTAGACTGTGGATTTTAAACGATTTTTTTTTTTTAAACTTGTAATTACATGAAAGCAAATTATGTACATGAAAAAAAAAATTTGCTCTTTTACATTTTTAAGTGTAGAGAAACATAAAATAATTTTTAAAACACGAAAAAAAAATACATTATGCACAAATTGTTTAAGATTTTTTAATTACGAATGCGCTTTATTAGCTACAAGTTACATGCTTCATTTATCGTAATATTTTTTTTTGTTTTATTACACATGAGAACAGTAAATAAAAATTAACTTCGTTTTTAAATTTTTAACAGAATAAGTTCCGCGTCTAAGTATTTTAAATAAGTTAACTACTTATATTATGTAAAATAATATCAAATTTATTTGTTAAAAAAATGTAAAGACAGGATATGCATGCAGCTTAAAGTAGATTAAATATGGAAAAATTTGTTAAGTAATACAAATGTCTGAATTTCTAAGTGTCTGAAATTTGTAAAGTCTGAAATTTAAGTGCCTAAATTGTAAAATGCCTGAAATTTTATGCGTCTAAACTGTAATATGTCTTAATTTCAGACATATCAATCTTATTCAGACGCTTATCTCAGCTCATTTATAAAAAAGACACTTACGTGTCTTAATTTAAGTCAGCACATGCGTCTGAAATTTTGCATGCGGACAGTGTTTCAGGCATTTATGTGTCTGAATTGGCATTTCAGACAAATTTCTGTCTGAATTTAAGACGCTTGTATTTACAGTGTAGCATTAAAATTTTATCAGAAAAAAACAGGATCGCCTTCCAAACTTTAATAAACAAAACAAATTTGGAAGATTCAAGTTTGATATCAATAAAAATTAACATAAATCAATGCGAGACAAATTATTATATTGATAATAAAAACGTTTATTTCATTTCTTCATATTTAGGGATAGAAATTTTAAAAATAATACATGTAAAATTTTTCTGACTTCAAGAAGTGAGTGAAGCATTTTTGGATGTAAAAAAGAATTTCATTAACGAAAAAAAAAAAAAAAAGAGTTTTTATGTTTTAACATTTTAAAGAAATAGATTACTGTTCTGGTACTTTATTTAATCTTGTGCAGAAAATGAAAAACAAAGGCTTCCGGTCATATTTTCATATTTAAATAAATAAAATAAATAAATAAAATTGTTAATTTGTACAAGAATGATGCTTTAGTTTGAAAGAAAGTCTTATTATTATTATTATAATTAACAGTAGTAGTATTTGTAAACTTGTGGCTAAATATAGATAATTTTTGGTAACAAGAATTATAAAATATTTTCACTTTTTTTTTTTTTTTTTTTTTTTTTTTTTTTTAACATTTTACTATTTATCACTTTTATTATGATAAAAAACAAAGAGAAATAAAATACAGAATATATATATATATATATATATATATATTGAATAAATTAATAAATATATAAATAAACGTAAATAATGAGATTTTCTATTGCATCGAATTGTTCCCGTTTATAACTAATTATATACCTGACGTAAGAAAATAAATAATACATTTTCCGTTTACTGTATTAAGAAAGCTTTCTTTAAATTATTTTATTCAACGCTATCATGTTGAACAGCCAGTTTGTTGATTGAAAACATTTTGACTATTTTTTCCGATAAACTTCCGACTATCATACATTTTTCGAAGCGTTTCAAATTCAAACTTTGAAAGTAAAAGAATTTAATTTCTTAAACTAATATCACAGTAAACAAATTTGGTATGAATTTAAAATATTCAAAACCAATCCAATAAAATATTTTTAACCAAATATATAAATAAAAATAATAGGTGTACCAGAAGATTCTGTTGTTTTAATTTTAAAACACTGCCACTTGATTTTTTTTTTCTGGAAAAAAGTCATATAACATTTTAGAAGGTATTTGATAAAGTATCATATCTGCATTGTTAATAAAATTCTGGCGTCATTTTCTAATTAAAAACGACAGGAATTTCCAGTACAACTAATTTATGTAAGCGATCAATTATTGCCTTTTTGTTTGCCATAAAATCAACTATTACATTAAAAAATAATAATAACGTACAATATACTTTTTTTTTCTCTTCAAGATAATACATGAAGGAGACAAAAACACATTATTCATTAGGTCATTATTTAGCAATTTTTTATGTATGCCAGATCATATCTTTTACACAGATTCCCGAATGATGCGTTTAATAACTAGGCCACTGACTTCTTACTCCATTAACTTAGTAATTAATATTGATTAGATTCATGGAAAACAAGCAATATTGATAAATAATTAATAAAATAAAACAAAATTATTATTATAATGAGCAAACTTTATAATATATATATATATATATATATATATATTATTTAAAAATATATTATACTGACACAGTCAATCTGAACTTGACAAAAATAGTAATATATTTAACTTCTTGTATAGTTTTGAAAATACTTTATATTTGATGGCAAATTGAATGTGCCCTGAAGAAATAATCCATTTAAAACATTCTAAGTTTACTATGTGGAAAACATTTCTAAAAACTTTCAGAAAATTCTCGTAAATGAAACGGTTTTGAAAACTGAGATGCCTTTAAAGAATTCAGAACAACAGAGCGCAATTTTATCTCTAGGTTATTCAATAGCTACTAATCTGTGTGAATCTACCTCAGTTTTGTAACATAAGTTGTATCGCTATCTAATAATGAGCTAAACAGTGTAAAATAAAATTAAGTATAATGTAATAAAAAAATAATACAATAAAAAAGTTTAAATTACGCTGATTTAAAAGATAAAATAAAAATTTACCTTCTTTCGTCTTTAAAAAAGAAAATCTGTGATATTAATGTGCAACTAAAATTAAATAACAAATAATTTCTGGCTGCAAAACACGTTGATAAAATTGCTACTGAAAAAAACACAATGACAGTAATTTTTCGCAACAATACCAAAAATATTTGCATAAAACAGATATTTTTTTCTTTATAAGAATGATATTTTGACAAATATTTTATAACACTATTAATGAAAAAAATTATAGTAATAATAAATCTCAGATTTAAGAAGAAAAAATTTTGTTTTTGTAAATATTCGTATTCTGCTTGAAATTCTCTTTCCTAGATAAAGAACACTGTAACAAATTTATCCAATTCACGGAGCCAGGGTCAAACTAGGGTTAACCGCATTGTAGAATGTGTTATCTCTAGGCCACGTAACATATTAATAAACTTGTTTGAGAGCTTCATATATTCTAATATAGAATTTTAAGCAAATCAGGTGTATTTTTCTCAGTTTGTGTTTGTTCATGAATTCATGATCTTCAAAATGCTAAAACATATACAGATAGTTAAGAAAAGATTTAATATGTTTTGAGATGTTTAATGGAACTCACGTAAAAGAATTAGGGAGGAATTTTAAACTTTAATGATTAGTTTTTGACAAAAAAAGAAAAATAAAATAAAATAAAAAATCATGTTTATATAAAAATTCCAAAAATAGTAAAGAAAAAAAAAAAGGGGTGAGAGAGAGAGAAAACGAGGTTATTATATTTTTATTTTTAATATATATATATATTTAAAATAGTGTAAAATTCATCCCTAATTCTTTTAAGTAAATTCGATTAAACATACAAATAAAGTATTAAGTATTTTCTTAATTATCTATAGAAATTTCAGTATTTTGAGGTTCATGAACTCAGGAAATTTTTTAAACTGAAGTAATCCAGTTTAAAGATTCAACATCTATAAAAAATATATCAAAACCCATAAAAAAATGTAGCTTGACTGTATATTTGATTAAATAAGCCTAATATACTTTAATTTATAAATATTAAATGGAGATATAAGCTATTATATGAAATGTCGGCAGTGCAAAGTCAAAGGTCTCTTTAAGCAAGTTCCTTTTCAAATGAATTTTCTGTGTGAGTTTGGGCCTTTACTTTGAAATATAATTGCGAAACAAATTCGCAAAATTACTCATCAAAATTTTGTAAGATAAGTCTACTATATTTTTAGTTAGAGTGTATTCAGTATTTTGGAAGTTTCGCTGGTGGCGTTTTCACATGATAATAAGTGACACCATTTCAAAACATGATTGCGAACTGATTAATACCATAATTAAGACCTTGTTCTCTGTATTTACAAACGAAGTCTTAAGCAAATCAATTAATAAATCAGTTTTTAATGCAATTTTGAAAATTTCAAATGACTATTTCTTCAAAATATTGCATCAACAGGGTTAAAAAACTTATTCAAGCTATTTATGAGACACGTCCACTATCCAATTATGGTTAGAATTGATTGATTATTTTAGAAGTTACTGTGGGGAATAATTTTCAGTACACCGCAATTTCCAAACAAAATGTGAATCACATTAATTAATAAAGTCTTTTAAAACCTTGCTATATGTATATACATATGGAGATTTAAGCAACGAGATTCTTCTTTATTTTTAAAATGATGGCCATTTGGAAACAAAATTGCTGATAGAATATGTTAATAATTTAATCAAAATATTTTGTGAGGTATGTCCACTAATCTAAACTAATTTAATAAGTTTAGTCCATTTTCCAACTGATGTTCGAATTTACTAAATATTTCGGAAGATATTCAAAAAAGAAATTTTAAAATTTTTGATTGTCCGCATGGTTTCAAGCGGCCACATGATTGTAAATTGCAGACATTTTGAAACATGATAGCGGTATCAAGTTATTTGACAAGCATGTTTAGGACCGTTATATAAGACACGTATGTATCTAATTTTAAATAAATTTTAAAAACGTTTTTATCGATGTGAATTTCAAATATTCAAGTTTAAGGTCAGTGAGCATGTTTATTTTTTTCTTATACCCTCTGTCTTTGACATAACTCACAATATGAAACGATGTTGATGAACATACGATAAATAAGGAAACCAACTGCTATTCATACGGCTCACAATATTTTTAAACAAACTGTGTAAAATAAATAAATTAATTAATTAAAAATTAAGATAATATAAAATAAATATACTTTTATAGTATTATTGTTTCTTACCTATAGTAGAATTTCGTAACGTTTTAAGTCTGACATTGAAGTTTGTTGATTTTACCTATAATAACTAGAGATATATAAGCATTTTAATTTTTATAGTTATATTTTTTACTGTATCTCAATTGTGGTACGAATTTATATTAGTACAAAAAATGCAGTTTTATAATTTGAAAATATAAAAGAAAAGTATTATCTTTGTAGAAAAAACGCTTAATATGTTAGTTTATTTAGTGTTATTTTTCCTCGAATATTTAAAAAGGAAAACTAAAGAAAATGAAGGGATCTCGTTAAGGAAAAACTGGATATAAAGCCTCGTTAGTAGCTTAACTCTTGGACAAAAACAGTTGAAGGTTTGCCAAGTCATTACTGCTAAACAAAAAGTTTGTCTTTTTTTTTTTTTTTTTTTTTTTTATTTTTATTTTTTTTTTTTGTCCTAAAAAAAATAAAAATAAAATGCCTGTCGACATTTTAATGACACTTGAAATTTTTTAATTAACTACGTTATATATATATATATATATATATATATATATATATATAATTTCTTTGATAAAAGAAACAAAATGCTGCATATGGGAAATTATTATTATAATTTTTTTTTTAAATGGTAAGCATAAAATATGTTTCATATCATTGATTTCAATAAAATGCAAATTCATACTCTTTTCTGTATTTTAAAGAAAATATCAACATAGAAAGGAATTATAATTCAATAAATTTGAGTCTAGCAGGATAGCTTTTGTATTGCTCGATCATTTTAATTTTCAAGCCTGTCGGACAAAATCAAAAATGCATTTATTGTGAGCATGTAAATAAAATATACCTATCATTGCATATAATACACTCTCCTTCCTTCATATTCAAAATCACCGGGTGTTTGAATCATATGTTCCTAATTTGGATTGTTAGGATTGTTGGATATTCATAACGGAAAGTTTAAAACAATAAAAGTTTAAAATAAGGCAACAGATGACTCATATAGTTAAAAAAAAAAAATAATAATAATCTGGTGTGTTACTCACACGACTTTCTCTTACCCTGAACTTTAATACTATAAATACAGGTTGCAGATTAATACGTAAGATAACGAGTACTGTTATGTAAACCTGTGTATAAATATATATTCGTTTCGTTTGGTTAAGTGCAGTCTATAGACGCTAAACTCTATTTACCTGCAATTTCCCCCATAGACGTAATATATTAGAATTATCTTGATTGTCCCTGTACACGAACCATTTGCTCGATCTTAACGAAAAGCTTACTGTAGCATCCTTATATGATACACATTTAGAATACCAAGTTTGAACTTTCTGCCATAATTTGTTTTTGAGATATGCTGATAACAGACAGACACACACACAGACATACATAGACACACAGACACACACATAGAACATTTGCTAAAAACATGATTTTCGTATTCAGGGGACCTCAGAACATGTAAATATAACAAAAACTCGCGTTCGAAAATTTTAGCCAAAAGCAATACTTTCTCTACCTTAAGGGTGAGAGAAAGTAAATAATCAGGTGTGTCACTCACACGACTTTCTCTTACCCAGAAATTTAATGCTATAAATACAGGTTGGAGATTAAGAGGTAAGATAACGATGATTGAGAACCTGTGTTAAACAATTCAAATTAGGCTTCGGGAGAGTTTTATATGATAATTAGTTCTGTGTGAGGGGACGGCTACTGCCCCCCTCAAACCCCCGTTTCGTTAATGCACCTACATTTATATAGAATTTAATTCGGTTATTAAAAAATAATTCTGCTTGTAAAAAATAATTTACTAAAATTATTATTTAAAAAAATTATCTTTTATGATAATGCAGACGATTTCCTTATTAGAGAAGTAGTATAACACGAAATAAGAAAAAAAAAGTCCATTTTATTCTCAATAAAAAAAAAAAAAAAAAAAAAAAAAATTCTAAGTTTTTTTCGTTAAAAGTAAAAAAAAAATAAAAAAAAATCGATAACTTTGTTTTAAATTATCGCAGATCAATGGTTCAACCATTCGTTTTAAAGGTATTGGGGAGCTCTTTTGAAAGATACCCAGCATGAAAATTTACTCCCCTCGAGAGTGGACTTCCCCCCAGGAGGGGGAGTCAAGGCTCCTACATACACAATTTGTTTTTTCAGTTGAATATCTCTATTACAAAAAATATATATTCGTTTCGTTTGGTTTAGTGCAGTCTATAGACGTTAAACTCTACTTACCTGTAATTTCCCCTATAGACGTAATGTATTAGAATTCTCTTGGTTGTCCCTGTACACGAACCATTTGCTTGACTTAATGAAAATCTTACTGTAGGATCCCTATATGATACACATTTAGAGTACCAAGTTTGGAATATCTGCTACTATTTGTTCTTGAGATATGCTGATAACAGACATACGCACACACAAACATACACACAGATACACACACAGACACACACACACATACATACACACAGACCATTTGCTCTAAACATGATTTTCGTATTCAGGGGACCTCAGAACATGTAAATATAACAAAAACTCGCGTTCGAAAATTTGACCCAAAAAGAATACTTTCTCTACCATATGGGTAAGAGAAAGTAAAAAGGTCAGTGAATTTCCACATGGGCTCCTTACTTAGCCTCGGATAAATCAAGCTGATAGTCCAATTCCGGCCATGTTCACTATAGTATTTGTCCAGTAGAAATATCAGCGGTTATTAAGGTAAGAAACTTTCAACATATCTTAAAAAATATCATAGTATTGTAAATACTTTATTTGCGGGTATTTCGTAATTTGTCAGTATGTCTAGGCAAATATGTGATGTAAAAGAAATATCAGCATAGAAAAATACACCTGTGGCTGTATATTATAAAGAATCACATCACACAATAATTTTTGGACTATATATGTCTACTTCCTATACTATATGAAGATATTCCTGAGCTCATAATCTGCAATTGTGTTTATTTCCAATGTTTCTCGTACTAAATGACGATTCATCTTCAAAAAAATATGCTGTTTAAAGAAAATATATATCTGTCAGATTCTCCACATAATCTGCCGAGGCCCATAATTGACCAGAGGCCTGTGTGAGAACACGTAATTCGTATGTGGAAAAAAAAAAAAAAAAAAAAAAAAAAAGTCATATTCTAAGAATTAAACAGACAATTTTGACTATTATTGACAACCCATCGCCAAAACATTTTCTTATTCGACTGTTAGAATTAGGGAAATTTTATACGGGCGCACTGTATATTTAATTACAGTAAAATGCCTTGAAAAATAAAAGGACATTACATTTTATAGAATAAAAGCATTTTAAGCAAATATTATAATTTACCAAAACTCGTTACTAATATGTTACTAAGATATATATCAGGCTTACACTAATCACAGCCCTTTCGTAGATTTAAAAAAATAATATTTTAATTAAATATGATCAAAAATGAAAGTCAAAAGTATTTTCACATAAAACATTTCAAAAACATCTTCTATACCTTTTTACAAAATGCTTCGAAAAACAATTGCCACAGAAATGCATTAAAAAAGATGTTTGCACTTTATGGGTAATATCATTTATGTTATTACGGTTCACGAAAGAAATTTATGATAAATAATTTATTCAAACCTATCAATACCTCATTTTGCAATACACAAACTATGAATGCGTAAATAAAATCTCTCAATAAATAAAAATATATATTTTTTTTTTTTCAGTTATAAATATAAAGTGATTGTTTTATTACGTCACTAAAAAGCTAACACTTTACATTTGAAAAGATTTAACCCTAAAAATACAGTTTGATGGCATATTAAGTAATTTTGGTATATTAACGGCTTTTACCCGTAAACATATTCTAATTATACTTTTATGACATCAATTTACGGGCTACGACCGTTTAGCGAGCAAAACGGTCATTTACCGTAAAATTATACGGTCAAATAATGTGATTTTACATTTTTTTTTTCAGTGTGCCTATTGCAAGACTCAGACTCTTCTTTCTTACAGTTCAAAGAAACAGAAATCTCCGAAATTTAAGCCTAGCAAATTAATAACATACATTTTTAGCTTTTTTACCTCTGTGTTCAAGAAATATTTGCATCAGCTTTAACTCAAGTTCTCGAGTTTTTCTTTGGCTCCTGATTGCATCTCTGTTCTGAAAGGAAATTTGCGCGATGCTCGAAATAGTTCTTACGTAGCGTACGCTCCTGACCACTGCTCGCGTTGGGGATTATTGCAACAATTCACTTTTTCAGCTCCTTCTTCAAAGCCAGTCCAGTGTCGCATTGGGCTACTCCAAGGCAAGAAAATGCTGTTTGCCCTTGTTGTGATTAATTATGATCCCAGGATCTTTTCGCATGCTACTTGTCACGCTTTGATGGGCTTCGAACTTTAACCCTTTTAAAAGGTGATGTGATGATGGGTAGGTTGCGGTGTATGAACCGTTGAGAAGTAGTCAGTCAAAACGCTTTTTAACGATACTGTTTTTTTTTTTTTTCTTTCTTTCTTTTTTTTTTTTTTTTTTTTTTGGGGGGGGGGGCGGTGAATGATGCGCCTGTCGAGAAATTATTATTCATTAATGCTAACTAACGTGCCTGTAAGTTATGGGGTAGGGGTGCGAATGCTTTATGCATGCTCCCGTTCAGCTCCTTTCCTTCGATTTATAAATAAAGAAAGGAAAAAATCTTGAATGAATGAATTTTAGCAGGTTGAAGAGAATTTGTCACATCACACAAGCGAGAAATAAGCGTTCATGCATTTATATTTACGACCGAGCACGTGGCAATGAATGCCTAGCACAATTTATTTTACAATAACGTCTCGTGTAAAGGCGTTGTCCGCATCATACCACCTTCAAATACATCGATCGACGGCTGCTCTAGACAGGATATTTACAAATAACGATGCGTAATGCGGGACAAAAACGTACTGCG
Source organism: Salticus scenicus (assembly GCA_963930645.1). NCBI lineage: Eukaryota > Metazoa > Arthropoda > Arachnida > Araneae > Salticidae > Salticus > Salticus scenicus. The sequence goes on along the minus strand of OZ005654.1, from coordinate 188,300,884 downwards.
CGCTCTCTCCCCTGAAACTTAGAAACGTCTATTGAAACGGTTTGCCGTTTCCATATCGATAAATATATGATAGATTGCACCTGAAATCAGTATTCGACACTAAAATTTGTAGAAGAATCTGCTTGCTAAAATATTCTCCTAGTTGAGGCCTATTACCTTCTTTGCAGTAGAATTTATACATTTAATACCTATTTCTACTCTGATTACTTAAAAGTTTTATGTCAATTTAAACCAACTTTACGAGGAGAGTTGTGGCCAACACGCACGATGCCCGTATATGGTTCTCCAAAAAATCTTACAGTTGTTTCTTGTAAAAATAAAAAAACAGATTGAATGTTAGCACCTTTGCAGGTATTTTCAGAGATATTCTGATGGGACCGTACCTACTGCTCAAACTCCTCGATGGCGCAAAATGTCTTCTCGTGTTTACTGTAGAAAATACAGGCTACTGTGCGCTAGCATGCTTCAAAAAATGTTCTAGTGCACCAAAATACACCAGCACATTTTTTGATTGCGGTGTGTAACCACATCAATTTTATAAATCCCAGAAGGTGAAGTGAACATGACAGGACATTTTTCTTGGCTCTCCGCACCTCGATTCTTTGGATTTCTTCTTGAGCCACCTGCAATCGCTTTTTTATCAGACGCCTGTGTATACAGAGTAGGATTTAATGTGGATACAACGGAAGATGACTTCGTTAGAAACTGCGTATGATTGAATGTGTTTTGAAATCCTTAGTCCATTGGTGTTGTGTTTGCAATGATCTTCGTGATAACTGTTTGCAACCTCGAGCGATTCTAATTACAATATCTTTTCGTCTCCTTTTTGAAGTTTAACAGTAATGCATTGCTTTTATAAGCATTTTTTATTTTTCTATTTTTTATTGACATTTTTAATGTTTCACTCGACATCATGCATTTCATGACTATTTTTCTTACGTTAAAAGAGGTTTTCGACCCTATGTTCTCTTGCACTTTTTTAAATGTATATTCTTGATGCCTATCATGAACTACCTGAATCTGTCGGCTGAAAACGGCAATATTCTGGATATAAGTACAATTTTTTTTTCCGTGAAGTGTTCCTCTAACATATTACATTTTAATTATATATTACTTTATTTAGAGCTCAATCGCATATTCAGGTTTAATAAAATAAAGCTTCGTAAGCTAGATGTATGTCTAAATACTGAATGAAGGTTTGATTTAATTGCCTGTGTGGTGAAGACTCTCTATGTGGTGAAGACTTTAATAATTGTGACACATTACCTGAATTCCGCAGCAGAATCTCTGTAAGAGGTCATTGTCATAACAATTAAATTTCACTAATAATGGAAACTGTATTGTCAGGAGTGGGTGTGCTTTAAAAAGCATGGCCCAACAGGTAAAATATTTATATATAGACAATATTCTAAAACAGAAAAGTTCTCTTGTGCAATGAATTTTTTATTAATTTTTTGCTTTTTCCATCGAGAAGAAAACTAGGTAGTCACTCTTATAACGAATAAAATACATCAGCATAAATAAATATTTGTAAACAATTTGTTTTCGTTGGATTTCTTTTGCTAATAATTATCATGAATTTGAAAATGAGATATTTTTATTAACATTTTTTATTCACTTTAGTAAATTATAATTTATTAAAATAATTAATTTTAATTGCATTTATTTTAATCACACTTTACTAAATTAACCAGTTATTCATACTTTCAAATATATATTAAATATATATTAATATCAAATATTTTGTTTATATTTGTTTATAATTGGTATGAAGTTACTTTAGAGGAAGCAAAATTGCAAATATGGTAGAATACGTAACATTTCGCATCGTTTAATATATATATATGTATATATATATTTATTGCTTGATTAAGCAAAAAATGAATAAAAATTACTCTTTCTGCTTAATACGTATAACAAATAGATATAACGCAAACAATTGTTATTTAAAAAGAGTTAATTTTACAGAAAACTAATTCTTAAAGTGATTAATTTTAAATTTCAGAATATTTTTTACCTTATAATATCAACACCTAATATCAGGCTATAAATATATTATTTTACAAACTTATTATTAAACAACATTCTCTTTCAGTCGTTTTAACTTATTAAATACAAATAAATCATTTTACTTCAATAAAAATTGGTTGATAAAAAGGAAAATAATATTTATGTTTTCGAATGGGTTCAAGAAACCTCGTAACATATGTAATTCATTCACTGTATCGTATAATAAACAGACAATAAATGTTATGGTTTTCCAAAAAACGAAATATCAATCCATCTTTCTTTGAAATAAAATAATTTTATCAGTATGAAAGCGAAAAGAAAGGAAATAAATAGGTAACCTAAATAACAAAGATAAATTGATTTCGAGATAGTAATAAAGAAACAAAAATTTCTTTAGATTCTAAAATAGATACTTTTGCAATTTTTCATACTGTTTGGATTATCTGCTTCCTAGATAAATAAATAGCAGGCTTCTCAATTTCGTGGTTTCTTGACACATATCTTTTGAAATTGATAGAAAATGGTTTTCTTTCGTAAAAGATATTTCTTATATTTTTTCGTAACGTATTGACCTAGTTTACAGAGGCAGATAAAAAATAAATGAAAAAATAATTAAATTTGATGAAGTTTGATATACCTCAAAAAAAAAAAAAAAAAAAAAAAAAAAAGTAAACCTTTTTTCGTGAGATTTTTTTTTTCCAGTTTCTTTCTTTTATTTTTTATGTAATATATTTGATGTCAACATATTTTCATCGTGATGCGTAAAATTATATTTTGCTGGTTGCAAGGATGAATTTATTTTCAATTGCGAAAATTTAATTAACTGCAGAAGTTGATGTCACTATTTATTATACTTAAATTACAGGAAATTTATATCAAAGATCCCACTTAGAAGATAGTGACGCACTATGGTGCCACCAGGACATATATATATACATATATATATATATATATATACATATATACATATATATATTAATCAAATAATCGGGTTCAGGGAGTTTTATGTCTCCCCTGTGCTACATTAAGGGGAATTGGCTATTGTCTTTGATTCTGCTCTGGCAAACAGGAGATATGCCATCACAATTTTGATTTTTCATGGGTTGGAGATAACTTTTCCTCTTCGATGATCGAAACTTGAAGGACCAAATATCTGAATGGGAAGAAGAGATAGGAGATGAAATTATGTTAGTTTTGGAAAAATCAAAACGATGACTATAAACTCATCAGTGGGAAGCAATAGAAGACTTGGAAATCTCTTCATTACGAACATTACGACGTTTGCTCACTTATTCTATTTTTCAAACGACTCCTAGTTTCACCAAGGTAACCTAAATTGCACAATGAATATGGGATAAAGTAAATGCCAGAACAGAATTCAGTAGGAATGGTATCTTTAAAACAAGATAATTTTATTTTATTAACGGGTTTGTAGATAAATTTAAAACCAAATGGTGCAAAAATTCTAGAAATTTTAAAGTAAAGAGATGAATGAAAAGTCAAAACAACTGTGAGGAGACTGTGATCATTCGAATTTGAAGCAGAACGTATAGGAGTCTTGAGATTATAAAGAGCTTTATCGATAATAGAGGAATTATAGTCTCGAGAAATAGCAAGAGATTAAATAATTGATTTCTTTCGAAATACTAGACGAATCAGAACAAATGTATAAGGCACGAAAAACATAAGTATAAACAGCAGACATTTTCTGTTGAGGGGTATGGTTAGAGAGAGCATGTGGCGGAAGAGAGAGAGAAAATGGTTTTCTAAAGACAGTGGTTGAGAACTGATCTTTGTCTTTAGATACAAAAGTGCCAAGGAATGGCAAAGAACAGTCCTTTTCAATTTCGAAAGTGAATTGAATGCATGGGTCTATCGAATTGACGAAAGATAATAAACTGGAAAATTCGACATCAAGAGGAACAAGGACAAATGTGTCATCCACATACCTGAACCAATGAGGAAATTTATACAACACGGAGAGTTTTTCTTTAAAATATTGCATATAAATGTCGCACAACCATACCAATTGTCATACCCTCATTCTGAGAATAGTAAGTACCGTTAAAGAAGAAGGCACTGTATGTGATACATAATTGAACTAAATTCACAAACTCTCTATTTCAATAGAATAATAATGGTCATCGTTTTGATTTGTTTAAAACTAAATTAATTTCACCTCCTATCTCCTCTTCCCATTTAGATATCCATGAAGCTTTTCATATATTTAAAAATTCGAAAAATCTTGTTAATGATATTTCTTCTACTTCGTTCTTGTCTGATGCTTGGAAATTACTCACATAAGTTCGTTTTTCATTTAATCTTGTTATTTCTTTGATTTTTAGATTTTGTTACATGTTTTAATGTTATTTATTTAGTTATGTTTTTCTTTTATTTGATATAAATAATCTCTAAGATAAAAGGAGAGTTAAATTGAACACGTGTCATTTGTAAAATATATTAAAAACACTTTTAACTCACGTAAATTTAAATTTTTATTTAAAAGATGTTATTTATTTTTTTTTATCCAAAGCTTTTCGCTTTAATAGTAAAGCATCGTCAGGGATTTTTAATTAATCGTTTCCAATGAGCAGTTTTAAGTAGATTATTTAAAACTGCTCATTGGAAACGATTAATTAAAAATCCCTAACGATGCTTTACTATTAAAGCGAAAAGCTTTGGATAAAAAAAAATAAATAACATCTTTTAAATAAAAATTTAAATTTACGTGAGTTAAAAGTGTTTTTAATATATTTTATTTGATAATTTTGCTCACACTGGTATTTGTATTCACAATCATATTTATATATTTTTGCTCTTCCTTTAAAACGAATTTGTGCGTTGCCGCTTTGATTGCAGCACTCGTGCCTACTTTGTTCGCCTGACGAAGGGTCGTGCATTCTTTCGACCCGAAACAATTGTTACGGGTTTCTCGCATTTTATGGTGTTTATCCAAAGTTCTGTAATTATTACTTTAAAACGCCAGGTCTGTAGTGCTTTATTATTAATATTTTTAATGCTTTGATTTGCATAATCAAATTAGCAAAACAGTCCTTTAGTTCATTTCTTTACTTTAATTTTCTTTTGATCTTTAAATATATATTCTTCTTTAATATAGGAAAGTTGCCAGTTTAAGCATTCTTAATTTTTCACGAAATATGCCAAAAGGAATTATGGGGGTAAATAAACTCATATATTAAGACAGTTATAAACCGAGTAACAATTAGATGTTTTTCATAATATTCTGTAATATGACAGAATCTTTAGCTTTTTTAGATATTTCTTTATGATTTGAATAATTGAAAAAATATATACAATCAAAAATTACACACTAATATTTTATAAATCCTTGGTGAATTCATACCCTTTAAAGAAATATTTTAAAATTTATTCAATTTTCTAAGTAATAACAGGAGACTTGGCGTTGGAATATTAAAACCCGAATAAACTACTACGTCATCAACTACCCGAATAAACTACTACGTTTGCATTTCCAATATTTTTATTTGGCGTTTCTAACGTAGTAGTTTATTCAGGTTTTAATTTTCTATGTATTTATCTCTCTAATAAATTAAGACAGTCAATACATAGAACGTCTAAGATCTTTATTATTACATTGTTTCCATTAATGTTGTCCCGCTAAACTAGTTATGATAATTTCTTTCAATCAATTCCTGTTATGTTTACACTTACAATATCTGCAATTATCAGCTGTATTAAGAATTAAATATGCCTAATAAACATTATAAAATCTTCAACGCAAAATTATTTATACTGAAATTCACACCCAGATAAATTTAATCAGGTTTATTTTATTTTATTTTTTAAATAAGTTATTGCTATGGCCATGGTCCCGCAGATTTATTATAAATCGAATAAAGCTTTAACCCATATTGGACCACTCATTAAACGAATCATTGGAAAAATGTAATTTTTTAAAAACATGGTCAGTATAAGATACTTACACATATAAAAAAGAAAAAATTAAAAAATTATAACAATTTTACAAAAATTTTTATTTTGTTTGTTAGTCCGAAAAACAGTCTCTACACAGTCCAAAAGTGAGCATTTTGCAAATTGTAAAGATTTTTACGAATGGAATCTCTACATAGTCCAACATTGCACATGTTGCAAATTGTAACAGGTTTTTTATTGCATGATTTCAGTTGACATCGTCTTTGACGACCATTTGGATTTTTCACTAGCACATGCTCACTATTTAGCAGAAGAAGTTCTTTATTATTCTGCAGCATTAATATTTTTTTCAAATTCCATTTTTCACAGTAATTTAATTAATTTAGTCTATTTCTAAAAATTTATGTCAAGCTTTTTGCAGATTTTAAATGTTTCTTTTACATTATTGACATTTAATTCAACTGTCCTATAAATAGGACGGCGGTCCAATATGGGTTAAAAATATAAATTTTCTAACCCTTAATATCGAAATGTTTGTTTTGTTAATTTTCTTCATAGTTATTTATTTTCATGACAATTATACAACTTTATGCTATAGTTGAAAGAATGAAATTAACTTTGAAGTTTCTTCTTTATTATTATAAATGTATCTCACTTTTTCATTGATAAGAACAACGGCCTGTTTATAAACGATTAATGATATTATCGCCAGAAAAGCTATGAATCAATCTTTTTGGCCTAGAAACTGTTTAACAGCAGCATAAAAACAATATTGTACATTATCGATTGTATGAGAGTGAATGTGTCAGAGAGAAATAAACTTATTTATAAACTTTCTGGTTAGAAAATTAGAATTTTAAATAATTTTGAGAAATATACTTAATATTTTCAACTTCTGAAAGCTGTTTGTATACTTTAGAATGCTTTTGCAAAATTTAAATTATTTTGTGAATAACTCTTTAAAATTCACCCATAATCACCTTATCATATTTTTCTTTCATATTGAATGGTAAAAAAATTTCCCACAGCACGGATAATTTGAAATATGATTTGAAATATATTTTTTTTATAACTCGTTCGAAAAGTTTCAGAAACTTTTGACATATGGTGAACACGATGCAAAATAATGCAAATGATAATATTAAAAAAAAATTTAAAAAAGAAGAAGAAGAATATTTTATTTATTTTATTTTATTTATTAAGAACTTAAAATAAAAAATAAAAAAATATCATCATTAATACATAATATATAATACTACAGCTTCGAAATGGCTGTACTTTATTAGAATAGTTCGTGGAAAAAAAAAAAAAAAAAAAAGATAAGTGTTTATTTCGAGTTTTCAGATTCATTGCCTAATATTAAAAAGTATTTTTTTGACACTAATTGGGAAATTAATTACCAGATTTATTAAAATGTTTTTTTTTATTAATATAAACCACCAATAAACTCATACATATAAATTAATACAGAGAGGGATAGTTTTAATAGATGTCAATTTCACGCCATTCTAAATATTGTTTCAAAATTTAGACGCTTATCATCAAAATTATTTATAAATTTTACTCTAAACATAAGAGTTTTTGTTTTCCTTTTCTTTATTGTTTTTGAATTTTATATGTTTAGTTGTTTAAGACATTTCGTTGTCTTAAATATTCAAATATTTTATTAAACGATGAATATTTCGGCACAAACTCAATGTATTAGCATTTTATTTGTCCTGAATTTACATTACAAGATACTTTTTTTTTATTACTTTTATGAAAATGCTAATTGTGAATTGAGGAATTCCTAGAAAGCTCAAAAAAAAATTGTTAAAATAAATTTATGTAGTTGCACCAAACTCTGTATGAAATAACGGTAGATTTTACAGCAGAATGTGCTGTCAACCACTTTGTCAGCATATTCTGCTGTTAAATAAGATAATTTACAGCGTAATATATTTAAAAAAAAATACGCTCGTTTCTGATGTAAATTATTTCTTTGTAGCAGCAAAACGCACTAGTATCCATTTTCACCAGCACATTCTGCTGTAACAACTGCCGTTATTTTTTTTTTTTTACAGTGAATTAAAAAAAAAAAAAAAAAAAAAAAAAAAAAAACTTTACATTTTTATAATAAAAAATAGTTTGCAACTATAAAGCAAAGAAAAGTTGGCATAGGTTAAAAATTCAATTCCTATATAAAGTACGGAACCTTATGGTTATTATTTTCTTTTTATACGAATAATGTCACATACAAGGAATCTTAATTAATATATTTGCGAAGAGGTTGGTGGAAGTAGATTCATATGAGAGGAGACTTATGGGTGCTTATTAGACTATAATTATCTCGCATTTGTAAATTTTTATTTCTCTCGTTCATACGTGTAATAAAGGTAGCTTATGACGCTAAAAAAAAATAATAATAATAACTTTGTACAACAGACTAGTTATTTTCTTATTTTAATAGTTAATGCAAAAAATTTTCATTATACGTCCAACATAATTCCCTGAAACATAAAAATAATCTCCACTTTTATTTAAAACTATTTGAAACAGTGTAATAATAAATTTATATTTACAGAAATAAAATTAACCATAAAAAAAAGCATTTGTTTTATTTGTTTTTACTTTGAATATTTCCATTAAAAATAAGAGGGGAATTCACTATAAAGGTTTACTCATTTACTCTAAAATTGACAGTTTTTTTTTTTTTTTGTTCCAGATTTACGTTTAACTATTTTGACCAAACAACTGTTGCTTGTCCGGAAAATTGATTTTTTTGTACTTTTTTTATGCAGATAAGTTCTCATTTTCCACTAATTAACATCCATTTTTCAAGGGTTTTTTTACTAACATTAGTATTAATTTTGTATATGCATTGTGATACTTCATCAGTATAATTTTGATAATATTTCCTACGGTAAAAATGTCGATATTATAATATAAAAATACACAAATGACAAATGGATTAAAAATATAAGACACTTGTCATGATTTAAAGACCTCTAAACTAGCTAAACTTCTGAAAAATTTTCGATAATGTTTTTTTGTAACAATATTCATATGATAATCAAATCATTTCGATAAAATATTTTTATAACATTTATTATACAAATTTATAACACAAAGGTAAATGAAGAAAAACATGAATAAAAATGAATTTACCATTAACAATCGGCATTTTTAAAGATTAAAGTGAATTAGAAAAATATTTTAAATAGTTACTGATTACTAAAATCAAAAGTAAAAGAAAAAAGAGAAAGAAAGAAAGGAAAAGTTTGTACTCAGCAATCTACACCCCGCGACAGAAAGATAGGAACAAAGGTTTTTTCTTTGATTTTTCATAAAATAACGTTATCTAAATTGTGCTTATCATTTATTATTCTTATAAAATAACACTATTCCTGGACTAATTTTTGTTTTAAGACTAATTTAGAAAAATTTTAAGACTAAAATTTTTATAATTTAAGACTACACAGCGCGACAAAAAGATAGGAACAAAGGTTTTTTTTTTTTTAATTTTTGAATATGATTATTTTGAATATGACTATTTTGAATATGATTCAAATATTTAATATGTTTTAGATATGGTAATATTTTGTTATGATAATAAATGATCAGCACAATTTAGATAGTGTTATTTTATGAAAAAATTAAATAAACACTTTCTTCCTATCTTTTTGTCGCGGAGTGTAGACTTAAATTAGAAAAATTTTAGTCTTAAAACTTTTCTAAATTAGTCTTTAAAAAAAATAGTCCAGGAATAGTGTTGTTTTATAATAATAATAAATGATAAGCACAATTTATACAACGTTATTTTATGAAGAATCAAAGGAAAAACCCTTTGCTCTTATTTTTTTGTCACGGGGTGTATTAATTCTATTGAAGCATGAAAAAGATTAATGAAATATGATTCAGAAGTTTGTTCATCAAGTTAATGACCTGACAAATTTTATTATGATATCGATATATTGAAAACACAGGCTTGCAAAATTTGAGTCATAAAAAAGTGTTTGCAATGTAATAACTGATTTTTATATTATTTGATGAACTGATTTCAACATTTTCTGGAGGAAAGAAACTCTTTTTAAAATACATTAAAATCTTTTATTTTCAAACTAATTAATATATTAAAAATTGGAAATGATTTGATTACTATATATTGATTTTATATAAATTGGAATTATATTAATTACAGTAATTAAGCGTTTAACTTTCTTTAATACATCCTGTATTCATGTATTGTTAATACTGTTTTTTCCTTTCGTCCTGAAAAATCTTTTTGGCACTTAATCTTGTTATAGACAGTACGATGGTATTTTTTGTGTAGCATCCAACAGCAGTCCGTCATCATATTGACGTTCCATCTACCTTGGTATCTGTGCTCTATCTCCTTTTACTTTTCAATTTTTCGAAAAACTGGTACGTCATGGAATTTTTTGAATGCTTTTTTTTTTTTAAATCAGTGTCAAAAATCTATTAGACTATCAGATATTGTTTTATAAACACTTTTCTGGTAGCAGGACTGTAAAATATATAAATTTACGTGATGGAGTTTAGAGCAAAATTATTTGTATCAGAATTATCGTAGCCTTATCACACCTTTAATGCATTATTGATATCAAGAAACAGATAAAAATAAAACATCTTAACATTTTAAATCAACTTTATTTGAAAAATCTTTTAGCAAGAAAGGAAATATCTCGTTTAATAATATTTGTTACACTAATATATAAAAACAAAGATTAACAAAGGAAATTCACACTGTTTAAAAAAAAAAAAAAAAAAAAAAAAAAAACTGAACGAATAAAAATTATCATACGATTTTCTGCCTCTATAAGGAAATTACTAAAGAAAAATCTCAAAAATGTTTACCAACTATCAACGTAAATTTAAGTGATCAATCAAGACATGTTTTTCTTCTTACTGAAAGTAGAATAAAGAATAAAGAAAAGAAGATTGTATTCCACAAGCTATTTATCCTATTGAAGCATTAAGAAGATTAATGAAAGAAGATTGAGAAGGTTGTCCATCAAGTTATTGGCCTGTCAATTTTTATTATGAAACCAATATATTGATAATTATTAAAGGTAAATTTAATAACGCTAGAATGAAAATATTTGTATCATAGTTTTTGTAGATTTATAAGACTATTTAATAAATATTCAAATTAAAAAATATATCTTTTTACAATGGAAAGAAAAATATTTATCTTCATTTATAAAATTGTAATCGATAAGCCGTTCCTTTCGTTACATTTAATATTATTGTTATTTGTATAATTGAAAACAAAGAGAGGAACATTTTTGCCCATAAATTTATGTAAAAGCTTATTGTAATATATTAACAATTATTAGTTAAACCAATTCCGCAATTTATATTAATAGTTTAGAATATTGTTCATAAAAAAAGTCACTAAATAGCTACATTTTTTAGTACCTATGTGCGAACTGAATGCCAGAAATTTATCACTGGCACGCAGTTTATACAATGTATACTTCATGCGTATTTTAATTTTATGCATATATATATATGAATATTATAGTGTATGAAATATGTTGTATTAGCTTTTATAATTATATTTTGTTTTACAGAGGAGACCGGGTCACAGTGGACCACTTTTACACTTTTAATTTTTTTTTCACTAAAAATAAAAAAGCAAGGTACTTGAAAAAATTAGCAAACGTTCTTTTAACTTTTCTTGATATGTTTTAATTTTTGTATGACACTACTTCTAATACATTACGAATAAAAAAATAAATTGTGTGCACTTACAAAGTGGACAAACCTCTATTGTTCATGTTCAATTAATATAAATTACTCATTTTTTTTTTTTTTTAAATTAGTTTTTTATGCAATTCTAGTCTAAATAACATATTCGAACATTTTCATGAAATAAAATTACCAAAATTTAAAGGAAACCAAAATAAATAAGAAACCAAATTAGAGGAAGAATCCTATATCAAATTTCCTTTGTCTTTTACCTGCCATCACTAGAAACAATAAGGTATATTTTTAATTTGCTTATTAATGTTATATATTTATAAAAACTATGAAATATATAATTAAACATTATATTACTATTCAAACATTTTTATTAATTATTTTGAGACATTAATACTTTACATTAGATTTGTGAGATAAGTTTAACTAAAAATATTCTACTTTTATCTTTTACATGTTATTTCTAAAAACAGCAACAATAATAAATTTATATAATCTACTATTTATTATATCACATAATCATTTTATTTTTATTTTTAATATTAAACAATTCAAATAGTCATTAAATTTAGGTATTCATAATTATTATACTACTATTCAACTATTTTCTCTTTTCAGAAATGTATTTTATTATAACATTAAGATTATTACTTTTATTAATTATTTTGAGTCACATATGTAACACAGTAACATAGTCACATATATTTGTATATGTAAATTTAACAAAAATAAATAAGGTATTAAATATAATTTGGACTTTTAAGCACACTGGAAGGCGGTCCACTGTGCACCATATAGGGGTGGTCCACTGTGCCTCATGTCTAGACAAAACAAATAATAATATTAAAATTATAAATAAACTATAAATATGCTAATATTTTTTTATGAATTTAAAAACAACAATATCTTTCCTTTTCTTAACAACTATCCAATACTTGTAGTCAATAGTTCAGTCCTGATAAAATTAAAAAAACTTCAAACTTGAAAAAATACTTTGAGCAGCTCAAACATAAAAATTGTATAAAATGCCTACTTTAGCATTTACCATGTAGGTTTTTTGGATGTATACAAATAGTACCATGTCTGTCATCAATGAGTCTCAATATAAACTAAAAGAGATAAATATTAAGAGATTTAAATAGGGGTGGTCCACTGTGCCCCAGTCTTCCCTATAAAGTATTCTATTTTATTAATGGAAATGGTTTCCCTCTGCTTTAAAATACATAAATTAAAACCATATTAGCTTAACCTTTACAATTTTAATTAAACATCGGTGTTATTATTTGCCCACTTTTGCCTGTTAAGAAGCAATTATGAAAAAAAAAAAAAAAACAGATTTAGCATGTTATTATCCTTTTTCAGCAGTAAAATATAAATTCAAATCTTAACTACATTACTCTGAGAAAGTAAGGAATAAATGCGTGGATAAAAAATTTATTTTTCTAATAAAATGCGTCACTACTGTAAATAATTTAATGCTTTTCAACACACATATATGCCATATTTGTGAAGAAGTTGGCTATTGAATATCAATGAGATCCTATAGACTTCAGAAAGGTGCCTAAATTATGCCCCTTTATTTAGTAAACGAAATGTTCCAAAATGCTTTAAGACTATTTGCTTTCACGATTTATATTCTGAATTACATAATAATAATAATAGCAATAATAATATTAAAAGAGCAAAAAATAGCTATAGAAAAACTTGAAAAGAAGATAAAAAGAAAAAAAAAACTTATATCGAAAACTTATTTAGCTGGTAAAATTACAATACAAAATGTTAATACAAAATAATAATAATAATAATAATAATAATAATAATAATAAATAATTAAATAATTAAATAATTAATTAAAAAATTAAAATAAATAAATAAAATAAAATAAATAAATAAGTTATAACCTAAAACTGAGGAAGATAAAGAGGGATATAAAATGATGTAAGAAAAGATCAAGAAATGACTAGTGAAGTGAAAGCAGTGTCAAGATAAAAATAGTTGGTAAAATCCAAACGGTCAGTGACTGTAAAATAGAAAAAATAAATAAATAAAGTAGAAGAAAATATAAAGAAGAATTTGGAAATTGATGCAAGAAAATGTTTGCTCGATCATATGTTCACACGCACAAATGAAAAAAAAAAAAAAAAAAAAAAAAGGCGTCTTCGATTCTACCAATTATGAAGAGTACTTTTGAAAAGATTGATGCTAAATGCATGTGTAATATAATATGAAGCTTAAGTTTAATTTAAGTCATTTTATATGTTTGTATATTTAAAATATTCTTATTTCACTTTGTAGAATGAAAGGGGATTTAACTAGTTGTCGCCGTTGTCTAATGTCTAACGAAAACTTAAAAAATAAATAAATAAATAAATAAATAAATAAATAAAAATCAACGTTAATAAAATTCACTGACATTAAATAAAGTGGCTTTCCAATAATGACACTACTATTAATGAGGTTCTGAAAGGTTGGATATAAAAATGCAAATCTCAAACCTATGTTATAGAAGTCTGATTAAGTTTTATTAAGAATTTTTTCTATGCGCCAAAGTTACCAGATATTATCTTACAAAATTCTGAGAAACGGGACAAGAGTGATAATTCTTCAGAAAAATATTAAAAACTTGCTATATATAGTTTAGCGTATTTCTACTACATTATATAGTTAAATTTGAAAATAATTCTAAACTTTTCGAAGTTTATAATATTACAACTTTTCTTCATGGAGCTGGAGTTGTAGACCATTTTTCAGTGTAGTCTTCTTCCTCATCAAAGCACTTTGCCCAACAGCAAACAAGCTGACATCTTCGTTCAGAATAAAGCGTTTTCGGTTGATGGCAAAGCCACATTTTCACTGCATTTCAATGTATAGATATGAAACAAATCAGCAACTTCTAAAAGCATCTTCGAGTGGCCCAAACTTCATATCCATGACATTCCAAACATCGTTGACTGGAGTGAAATGTAGCTGTTATAATTATAGACTTTAGAGGGGGTATTCCAATAAAACGCTAATACGAGTGTACTTTAGAGTAAGCTATCTTAGTATCCACCGTGTACACATTTAATAAAAACTGAGATCGTCGTGCATGACTTGATGTGGAGAACCACAGTTATGTTTAATACAGGTATTACCGCATTGATGGTATTTCGCTTATTTTTCAGAATCATCTCACGAGCTTGCTGATTGTTCTCGTCTGCTGAGGCTTGATAACCGCCTACATCCTCTTCATGTGTCATACTAATTAGGCAATTTTTAAATCTCTTTATTTGCAAAATTACAGTTTTGCAAAATAGCTTATTTTTCTCATATTACGATAATGGTCAACAATTAATTTCTGATTCTTTGATATCTTTGGATTGGAGGAATAGAATCACTGTTTTCGATGCTTAATGCGAACATCTAACGGAGCTACAACAGAAGAAATAAAAATGGGGGCATTACGATCAAACTATTATAGTATTAACACAATAGTGTAACAAAGAATTAGCAAGTACAGAAATTAGTGTGCTCTGTGTATTAAAAGTTATATAAAAATTGTAGACATTTCTAGTAAACCTTAAAATGTATGCATTCTATAGCAAGCTTTTTTAGTGCCCACCATGTACATATTTTATGAAAACTCAGCTCGTCGTAGATGACATGACTTCAAAGAAGATATCATGTCATTGATGTAATTGGCTTACTTTTTCAGTACAATCTCACGAGCTTGTTAAACGCTTTTATTTGATGGAGATTAATGACTGTATACACACTCTTCATGCACCACATGCTGATAGTCTACTTCTAAACTTCTCTATATACAAAATTTTAGTTTTAGAAGGTAGCGTACATCTCACAAATGACTGCGATGATTATCAACAATAAATTTTTGAACCTTTGAGTCCTTCCGATTAGAGGATTAGGATGGCTGCACGTTGTTCCTTGAAACTTCGAAAGCAGTGGCCGCAATGTATTTACAAAATTTGGAATGAAAATAGCGCAATTAGAAATAAATTATCATAGAATTAACTCAAGAGTAAAAAAAAAAAAAAAAAAAAAACTGGTGAAAGCAGAAATTAGTGTGCACAATGTAATGAAAGTTATACTAAAAGGGAATACAATATTTTACTTCCTCTCATATAATTGATTTTTTTTTTTTTAATTAGACACATTTTGTTATTTTTTTTAGTTAAAAAACTGTTTTCTAGGTATATTAATAGAAGTTTTACTTTATTCGTTCACTTGTTGTATTTTTCAAAACAACTGACCATCATGATTTAATAAAACTAGGTATAAAAATACAATTATTATTAAATCATGATGGAACATGGTGGGTTCAAATATACAATGGGTATATACAGGATGGCCAGTTTAAAAGAATATCAGTTGGTTTTTATAATTTCCCTTAAATATGACGGATGTGGCGGCTATTCTAACACTGAAGTATAATTGTTTAAACCTTGTTTAAGTGTAGGAGACAATTTCTAACACTGTTGGACTGTTACAACTTTATTTGTGAGATAAAACAGAAATGGAGACGCACAGTGTTATTGAATCTTGTGATAATTTTCTTCCCTTACAGTAAATGTTGAAAATGTTAGCCACCATTTTGAATGCAATTATGAACACGTCGAACCAAGTTTTCGGTACACTTCGCAGCATTGTTGGTGTTGTTTTAATTCATCGATGTTTGCAGAACTTCTCTGGAAAAACCTATGAAACGATAATGTAAAATGATAATGTAAAAAATTTGAACAAAATTTTGTTTTTCATAAAAAAAAAATATTACATGATTAAATAACGTGCGTCTCCATTTCCATTTTACCTCACAAATAATGTTGTAACAGCCCAACAGTGTTGGAATTTGTCTCCCACACATGAACAAGGATAAAACAATTTTACTTCAGTACTAGAATAGGTGCCACATCCGTCCTATTTAAGGGTAATAAGATAAACCAACAGGTACTCTTTTAAATTGATCACCCTGTAATATTTGTAGATTATTACAGGGTGATCTGTATAATATTACATCTATAGATATATGTAATTGATTACATCTATTACAGGGATCACCCTATAATAGATGTCAATAGTTTTAAAACAATAATTTAATACTTCCAATATATATATTGAAAGTATTAAATTATTGATTTAGAAACTATTTAGGAATCTTTGTTAATAAAATACAATCAAATGTTTAATTTAATATAAATTCAAAATAACATATTGCTAAAATCTTATATAACATGTGATAAACATTTCCGTTAGAATATTTTAAATGTTATACTTCCTAACCTAATAAAATTTTAAAACTTGCTTATCAATAACATTAATCGTTAACATTTTTTTTTCAATGTTCATTAATAAACATTTGTCTACCGTCTGTTATAATATGGAATAACGGAGTCTCCTTCTCTTTCTTAACTGAAATTCCTCTCTTTGCATTTTTATAAGAATTTCATAATAAACACTCTATCAGATTCTTTTAGAATCTCAAGTAACATTTAAATTATTGGTTTGTAAAAGCATTATTGATTATTATAAACTTGTTCATAATGGTAGATTACATAAACTTACAAAGACATTACAGATTATATACAGTTATGAATTTCTCAGGTGATGCATTTCTATATTACAGATTTCGCACATATCAATATAGTACTAAATGCAGTTCATATATTAATCAATTAAAAAAAAAAAAATCAGGCATTTCTATGTATATTACCCCTTTTCAATAAAAGACAATTAAGTACGAGAGACGTTACAAAATTACTTTTTGTCATATTTCTCCAGAGAAATGTTGTAAAAAAAAAGTGAAAACAAACACATTGTCTTAATACAAACTACTGTGTGTTCTTCAATTCATGTTCAAAACTATCAAAGGCGATTCTGTTTGAAAAGGGGGGAAGGATACTACCAGTGAGACGAGTGTTCCCAGAAATTTTATCTATTGATAGTTTCCTTGCACTTAATAAAATTGCAGCAGAATTCACCAATCCGCAATATCGCTCTTTGGACACTAATCAGAAAACAAACAGTTACTATTTTGAGTTCTTAACAAAAGAAGATGTGACGTTAGATGAACTGTCGCATGCTGAAGAAGGAAGAAAAATACCATGTTCAAGTTTGTTCCTGTGCAAATATATATACAATTGTTAGCGACACAACTGTTTGCTAATAGGTTATCATGTATATTTTGTTCCTTTTTGTTGCGACAGCAAATTTGGAGGCACGACCTAAGTCTTTATTGTCCACCCTCTGCTTCCCTTCACTGAACATTGAACAGGAGCACCCAATCGTGTGATGGATCATGACGTTGTCTCCATGAGAAATCATTACCCGGAATTATGGATACTACAAGAGTTGTGTTATGCTGATTATATGTCTTCTTTGGAATTTATAAATGCGTATTTGCATATATGCTGTCCCTTTTTCTATCGTAAACTTAGTAATGCTAGTTTGCACGTCAGAGCAATTTTTATTTCCCTTTGTCTTACATATTCTCTGAGAAAAAATAACAAAAATTACTTTCGAAACGTTACACGTTGATCCTCTTTTAAATGTTAAGTTTGGCTCGACAAAAAGATAACAATGATTACAATAATCACATTTTTCATTTCACATTTAATTACAATTCTATTCCATTGCTAAAATACTTTTCTTTTTATAGCTGTATGTTAGGTATTTTATTGGGAGAAATTAATCAACTTATTTTTTTATGTTTGTCTACCTATGTTATGAACAAAATGATACATTTTGTATTAATAACATTTTGCACAGGCTATTAAGGTAATTTTATTTTTACTTTCTTTTCTTTCTTTCTTTAATTATTTATTTTTACGGAAGTTGATTGTAATTAATATTAGTGAGTATTTTTCAAATAAATCTATTTCTATTACTTATAATTATTGATTTATAAGTTTAAAAATACGTTTTTCATTTCATTTGTTTAAAATCAAATTTGGTATTAAAAGTGCCTACAAGATTAAAAGTGTCTACAATCTCTAAATATAAGATTTATTTTTAGATAAAATATAAACTGTTCAATTTTGTTTTTTAATATACCGATAATTTCAATGATAAAACTAAAGGTTCTTGTTATTGATTTTTTTTTCACTAAATCAACATCAAATCAATATTATCAAATTTCTGAAATATTTTAAGCATTTGAAAAATCATTTATTTTCATTTGATTTGATTTAAAAATAAAAAAAATAAATAAAAATAAAAACTACAACGAATAAACAAATGTAATTTTTGGCGGGAATAATTGCTGTTCAATATATTGCTCATTTAAACAAATAATATTACAATGAAATGTATTCAGTTATTAGTTTTAAAAAAGAATGTAGCTTCGGGAAACACAAAGAATATCAATACGAAAAATACTTTTTTTCTTTCTTTGAATTCTACTTAATTATGGTACCATCTCATATTCTATTGCCTTTTTTTTTATATATATATATATAAAATGAACTAAAATGACAATATTTCTTCAATAAGATTAATTCAATTTCGATGATATTTTTCTTTTAAATTATAATTGCTAAATACTATCTCAGGGGAAAATTAAATTTCTTTATTAATTTTTAACATGGACTTATTCATTTTCGTTAAAAAATAAGATTACAAATAAGGTATTTGAAACACATCTATACATCTAATATGAATTCTTTAAATAATTAGAATTATATCTTTGTAGCCTCAAGAAGCATAATGAAAAATTTAAAAACTAATTTGTAACTGTTACTTGGGGGAATATTTTTCAATTCTAATCATGTACTTTATGTCATTATAAAAAGAAAGATAAGCATAAAAAATCTTTCTTAAATTGTTTAATATTCCCTTATTTAATAAATTAATTAATTTTTAATACATTTTAAGGAAGTGTATCTACGTTTGTAATCTAGCGTTTTCAAAGTAACAACTTGCGTATTAATAATAAAAAAAAAAATAATCACCACAGAACGGGCGTTTTAAATTATTACTTACAATACTTTGAATAATATTATTGCATTATATGGTGTTTATTCAAAGTTTTGTATATTATTATTGCTATTATTATTTTTGACATTTGACATTTATGAGAAGTTCATTAATCAAGTCAGAAAAATTACGAGAACATAATTATGTTCCATATATTTTTAACTTTTATTAGATAACATCTATTATTTTCTGCTTTTGTGATACATTTAATTTGAGCAGTACAAACAGTGTTGCCAGATTCGGGGACTTTTTTATTCAACTCTCACCAATAATTTTGAGAAGTGATATTTGCTATACATAAAAGACGTTTATCTTTCGAAGTGCTTAGGCAACCGTTACAATTAAAATTTAACGGCGGGGGTTGAATAAAAAAGTCCCCAAATCTGGCAACACTGAGTACAAATGAATCGTTTATTTCAGAAACACGTCAAGTACACTTTTTCAAACTTTCGAATAACACAAAAACAAATTTCTACCTTTAATACTACTGCAGATTTTCGCCTAGAAAAATTTACAGTTTTTCTCAATATTGCCGAAAAACAGATAATGCTTGTATTTAATTTTTAAAATTAAACTCTACTCATAAAAAATTTAAAAATTTTGCATTTGAAGGGTTTCAGCAATAAAATACCTTTTTTCTAAACAAATAATTTATTTTTTTGTAAAATGTTGACTTTTTAAACAGCAGTGGGATGTTAAATAGAAACACATTATATTTTATACCTGAATTTATTAAATATGCAAGAACAAAATTTTCCAATCAGTTTGACCTAAAACAAATCTATCTACTAATCCTCATACACCCTGTCTACGTTACAGTCAGCTTTTGTTGTAGGCCACTGGAGGATGTTGTTATAAAAATCTTTGTGTCCTGTAGTGTACTTGGCCAACTTCTTCAGGCCATTGATTTTCTTCATATTGATAGGAAACCTTCCAGCTAGACATGCCAACAGTGTAGAGAGCTCCGGAACAGCACTATATTTTTTCAGTGTGAAAGTTGAGAAGGTTAAACCGTCGATAAAGTGCTTAGCAACTATTTTTCCTTGGTCAGATTTGCTGTAATAAAATTATTTGTATGTGGACACTTTAAAAGAAATCTTATCTTTCCTTTGTATTCCCCTTCCAGAAGTTTCATATGAGTTTACAGTCCTCTTGTAAAACTGAGGCCACCAAATATTAAATCTATAGATCATGTCGCTTGTTATCTGATGAACTGTAAAGCGTCATGTTTTACTTGATTTAAGAACCTTTTCAGCATACTGATCTGGTATGTAAACTCTGTCTACTCTTCGAAGAAAGCGTTTAATAAACCCAAAATCACGATTACATGGTACAAATGAGTGCCTCCCTGACTGGGAAGTAGTGATGAACAGTCTCGAAAATTCCCCTGTCACAAAGGTTCATTAGGAATCGCACAACTCAGTGATATTTGTTTTGCCTAGAACGGTCATCATTAAAGAGAACAAAATGCTTAGTTCCAATAAAAACTTCAGTTTTTATATAGTACAACAATATCGAGCAAACCTCCTGAGGGGATTTATTGGCCTCGCCTTCGTGATATATATACACACGCCTTGTTAGTTTTCATATCATTAATACCAAAAACTTTAAGCCAAAGCTGTCGCATATTAAACACCTCCTGTCGAGTATATTCGGAAGTGGTAAATTTTGCATTAACTCAAATTTACTGCAGAAACCCGCTATGTGATTTCGCTTGACGGGTTTCTGCGCACTAAACAGAACCTTCAACATAAAATATGACCCATTGGGAGGTTTGACACTTTACATGTTTTTCCACAAAACGGTGTGTTTACAGTAGGCCATTTCGATTCTATTCATATCTCATTTACGCAAAAAAATGTCAGTTGACGGGTTTCTGAAATAAACAATTCAAATGTTCTTATTGTGCTTGGTGATGTACCTTAAACACTACATATTTCTGAAGAGACATATCTCCTAATCAAAACTACTGATTGAAAAAAAAAACATTCTTTTAAATACAGTTTAACGATTGTACAATTTAATTTCTAATAATAATAATAATAACAAGGGCTTAATAATTCCGATAATGGTTTAAAATTTCCAAACCGCTATTAATTTACATATGTCTAAACATACTTGACAAATAGAATGTTTCAGAAAAGACTTTTGAAATTTGAAATGACATAATTTCGAAACAGTGAGAGAAAGTAAGGTTAAACAAGTTGTGGTAGACAGTTAGGTCCAGAAATTTATATATAAATTAATGAAAAATATTTTTTTGGTCTGAGCCCTCTTTAGCATTGAATTTTTGTTAAAAGCATCTCTTTATCGTCACCGGACTTTCGACATATCGGTGATATTCCAGTGCAATAAAAACAAGTTGGCCCAGGCATACGACATGATGTTCTTCGATTTCGTATAATAATTATTTCCATGCAACTCCCTTACATCGGTCAGCAGTGAAACAAACAGACGTAAGAACATACTGTACATCTGATTTTATTGTTTAAATCTTCATGTGTTTGTAATGCCATCTATTAGTCATTCTTGGAACTATTTTTGCAAAACGGTGTATAACAAATTACAGTATTGCCCATCTAACATACCCCTTGTTTCACCTATTTCTACTAAATATTTTCCAGCTATGCCATTTCAAATGTAGGGAGTCGTTTATAAATCACCCAATATTTTGGCAATATAAGGATGGAAAAAATGGTATTTTTTTAATGATTGGTGACAGCGATCTTCAACTTACTTTACCAGATCGAGCATTACCTGTTAAAAATCTCTTTTAACAGAGGAATAACAATGCTGGTATAATAAAAGAATAGATGAATTACAGAACAGTAAAATTTGTGCAAACTGTCCTCACAATGTGTGTAGGATTTTCATACCTAACCTATATACCAAAATTCGCATCCGATGTTTTCATAGAGTCTGCAGCACAAATATAAAGATAAAAGTGGGATTTCGATATCTCCCTCTCGTGCGCCCCCCTCCCCCCCCCCCAAAAAAAAGAAAGAAAGTCGAATAAAGAAATGTACTCTTTGGCTTGAATAGTTGCTGTTCACAATATTGTTCATTTATGAAAATACTAGTAAAATGAAGTGTATTTAATTATTGGTTTTAAGAAAGAACGTAGCTTCCAGAAACAAAAAGAATATCAATACGGAAATATCTTTTTTTCTTTCTTTCAATTCTATTTAATTATGGTTGCATCTCATATTGCATTGCCATTTTTCGAAAAAAAAAAAAAAAAAATGAAATAAAATGAAAATATTTCTTCAACAAGATTAATTCGATTTCGATAATATTTTCTTTTAAATTATAATTACTAAATACTATCTCAGGAGGAAATTAATTTTTTTTTATTAAGTTTCAACATGGACTCATTCTTTTTCGTTAAAAAAATAAGATTACAAATAAGGTATTTAAAACGCACCTATACATCTAATATGGATTATTTAAATAATTAGAATTAATTCTTTATAGCCTCAAGAAGCATAATGAAAACTTTAAAAACTAATTTGTAACTGTTACTTGGGGGAATATTTTTCAATTCTAATCATTTACTTTATGTCATTATAAAAAGAAAGATAAGCATAAAAAAAATCTTTGGTAATTGTTTAACATTCTTTATTTAATACATTAATTAATTTTGAATATTTTTTATGAAAGCGTATCTATATATTTGTAGGGAGTCGTTTCTAAAACGCCCAATATTTCGGCAAAAATATTGGAGAAAATGTTACTATGGATGGGAAAAATGGTATTTATTTAATGAATGATGTCAGTTATCTTCAGATTACTTTACCAGATCAAGCATTACCTGTCAAATTCTTTTAACAGAGGAAAATTAATGTTGCTATAATAAAAGAATAGAGGAAAAATAGAAAGGTAAAAATTCTGCAAAACGTCGTAACAGTGGGTGTTGGGTTTTCATACCCAACTCTTATATCAAAATTCGTGTCCGATGTTTCTATAGAGTCCTCAGCACAAATTCAAAGCGAAAAGTGGGATTTCGATATTGCCCTCTCGTATCCCTCCCCTCCCCCCGCCCCTCAAAAAAAAAAAAATGGAAAAATTCAAAATATCAGAAAATTTTCAATTTTTTTTTTTAAGGTATATACTGCAGAGAATGAGCTGTGGCACACTTTCGAGTGTCCCTATACACAATCCAGTGATAGTATTTACTCCATATTTCATAAGAAATATCCGATAGTGAACTGGAATAACATATTTCAATTTCATTAATATTTGTGCACATTGAAGTTATTGAAATACCTCTCATAGAACACAATGCTTTGGAATATTTTCGGATGCCACTGTACACTAACCAGTAGAAGTATTCTCTCTAATTTCAAAACGGAACAATTGATAGTAATCTTTAATAAAATACATTAGTTTCAAGAAATAGCATAAATATTTACGGGAGTTAGAGCGCGAACAGGCAGACGGATAGACAGACGAACAGGCAGAGAGATACAAATATTGAAATCATATTCACCCTTAACAATTGGTATAAATTGTTAAAAACGCCTGATGTGAACGAAAGTTCAATTCCAGCAAATTTTTATTAATAGCTCTTAATGTTACTGAATACTTTTGTCTGTCCCTGTAAATCTAATGTTAATCATACTATATTATATACAAAGCATTCTTTTGCACATATGAATAACATATTTCAATTCCATTAAGCTTTGTGCAAAGGAAAGTTATTAAAATTTAGATTTTAGAAATATTTCTGATAGAACGCAGTGTTTTGAAGTCTGTATTTTTTCCTTCTTTTATTTCGGCTGTTCCCGTCCATTCGTCAGTTCCGAATCTCATAACAGACGATTGGTGGTTAAGCCTGGACGATCTAGGAAGGTGCAGTGGCCTAATTACGACAAATAATCTCTAATAAAGAATTGGGAATTTGCTTTAAGAAGCTAATACTTAAAAAATAAATAAATAAATAAAATAAAAATTGAGCTGTTATTGCTGGTTTGTGTTTAAATTTTATGGGGGGGGGGAAGCTAAAAGCACGTTGTTTCTTAACTTTTGGAAGTGAATATATTAAGCTTGGCCCCAATTCCTTAAAACACATAGATAAACGTTAGGAGTACATTTCTTAAAATATAAATATATTTAAAAAGAAAAAATGTAGATTTGTTCTAGTTAAAATATTTAAAGAAACATTATAATTGAAAATAACGGAAAAATAATTATAATTGAATCAATATTATTAAACATATAACATCAGCAGTGTCAATTTTAATTTTATTTGCACTTTTTTCTTGTTTAACAGACCGTTAGATCAGTGGCCTATTTGTCCTGCTGGTAGACGGTAGGTATTCGGTTAGATCCATAATTTTATTCGTCCAAACTAGCCTTTTGCAATTTTTCGTCGTTTTCTTCGAATCGTATGAAAATACAAGCGGAAATCTCTTTATAGTGACTAGAATTCTGGGATATAGGTCTCTAATGCAGGCAAATGGCTTTAAACTTCACACGAAAACGACCTAATGAAATACAATAAATAAAAAAAATTCTAAGATAATGATTTATTTTATTAAAAATTTGCTTTAATAATAAAATACACTTTTTTCTCTTCTTTTTTTATTTATTTATTCTTAATGTTTTAAAAGATAGAAAGAAAAAAAAAATAATGTGATGTTAATAATCGACAAGAAAAGGACTATTCATTTTTTTTTTCTTTTAATTTCAAATTCATGAAAAGGAAAAATACCATGGGGAGTCTTTGACCATATCTGAAAATGAAGGATTAGGATTGGGTTGCGTTATAAGACAGTGTGTCATTGCCGGGAAGTTCAGTTTTCGCTGATAACACTGGCCTACAGTGGATCGGTAACAACGGTCAAATTATTATGTTTATTATTAATTCCAATTTTTATTTAAATATCTCCAAGTAAAAAAGTCCCACCACGTCACATTTTTCTGTTAGAGTATCAGAAAATGGCAATTTTCATGATTTTTTGTTATTTTCACAGTATCACAGGGGGTAACCCTTCCTGCTGGCAACCCAGTGTCCTGGTAACTCAGATTCCCGGCAACCATATTTGTTCCTTTTTTGTTGTTGTTGTTGTTGTTGTTAAGGTATCAGAAAATGGCAAATTTCATTTTTTTTTTTTTTTTTTTTTTTGTGATTTTTACAATACAATCGACAGCAAATGTATCCGAGCGCTAGCCAATCTGGTATCAAAAAAGTACATTTAATACTATTTTCTTAAATAAATCATTGCCGAATCATATTCTTCGACTGACTAAGAACCTGACTAGCCAAAGATTTATTTAACAAAGCAGTATTAAGTGTACTTTTTTTAGACTTGGATTATTGCTAGTGCTCAGATACTTTTGTTGCCGACTGTATCACACATGGTAACCCTTCGTGTAATCAAACTTCCTCCTGTCCGTCCTCTCTGCTGGCAACCCCTGTGTGGCAACCCAATATTCGTACCTTATCAGTTTTTTTTTTTTTTTTTTTTTTTTTTTTTCTGGTATTCTAGTTAGCAGATATTCTTTGTTAAGCATGATTGTGCTGTTTTATAGTTAAAGTTTCATGTTCAAAATGGCAAGTTTTCAGGGTAGAGCTTTTAAAACCGTACCCGATAAATTTTTCTGTATTTGTGAACTAGTCATATTAAAATCACAAGGTAGACATTTAATACAAGCCGTAAAAAAACCTATTTTTTTTGTATTTTGGTTTTAAAATAACAAATAATAACAATTCAATCATTTATCGTACTTTGCATGTTTTTATGATCTATTTACAATATGTATATTATCTCCATATTAACAGTATTCCATTCTAAATTAATAATATTGATAGTAATAATGCATGTCATTTAAAGAATTTTGCACATCGCTTCCAGAACAAATTAAATAATCATAACAAAAAAACTGTACGTGTTACAGATTTTTCACTATTATTTTTTAATTCTGCACTACAAAATTAGTTGAAAATAGTTAATTTAATTTCTGTTACCCCCCCCCATCCTCCCCCCCCCCAAAAAAAAAAAAAAAAATAAGCCGACTAGTGTAACCGGCTCTTTAAACAGTTTAAAACTATAAGGAAAATAAAAAGCTTTATCTCTTCTTAATAAAAATCCAAAATGAATTATTTTTTGAAGGTTAAAAACATTCTGACTATGTAATTGTTTTTAAAATAATTCATTTTTACACACAGCTCTCTTATCTCTCAGAGTGAAAGATACTGAGATTAAAATATAGATATATTAAACTGTTGAAGGGGGATATATTGAAGGGGGGGACTTTTCTTTTTTTTTTTTTTGATTGAAACTGAAATAATTTGGTCTTCAGATAAAGTGCATTGCATGTGGAGAACTCGTTACGAAATTTCAACTCAAAAAAATATTTAAAATCTAGATCATTCTTTTGCCAATACTTTTCTTAATTTTTAATGCATTCAAAAGAACTTTAGTCATAAGTTTTCCAATATAACTTCGTTTGATATTAAAAAAAAAAAAAATCAATCTTTTGCAAATGCACAAGAAAAATATTTTCTACAAAGAATCTGCGAGATATACAGCTTCCACCTAGTCAGTTTCATTTACTAAAAACTAGTAAGGATCAGTTCTGCCATATTTTACATAAAATCCACTTCTCAAACGCTGAGCTGATCTTCATTGCAATCCATTGATAGCTGATCTCCATTGCTATCTTCAAAGACGCTTAAAACTAACTGATTATGCGTAGATTTTCACTGTATAGATGCAATATGTTCTTTTATTTGCATGATACAATACATTTATATTGAAAAAAAAACGAAGCTTTCTATTTCAAACGTTCTGTTATATGTCTCATAAAATACTCAACGACTTATATTTAAACTTCAGATGTGAAAAGAACATATTATAACTAATATATTTAATTGAGATTTCTCCTCCTAAATCAAAAAGGGAACCAATAAAATTATCAAAAAAAAAAAACTAAAATGATTGTGATTACCTGTTAAAAATCTTAATAAAATAACGTTGTACCAGCCGCATGTGATTGTGTGGCTTCCTACAGTTACACTACTGACATGAAAATTGTCCCCAATACCATTTTGGCAAATTCTTATGTAAAATGACCTCCTAAATCTGAATATGACGTCTATTTTGCCCAACCAACGAACGTATTTTAGGGACAACCACCCTATTTTTAGCACTTTTCCGCTGTATGGCTTTAAATTTGATTTTTAAGTGTGTGTGTGGGAGGATTATTTTAACTGTTAAATATCTTATGAGAGGCTACAGGTTTGGAAAATTATAAAACATCAATATTTGCGGCAAGGTGAAAATTTAGGGCGGGGGGGGGGGATTTGCCACTGAAAACATGTATTATATTTTTTTAAATGTATTACATTTTTTTAACCTATTATTAATGTTATTTATTATACGTTATATATTTTTGTTTTTAAGTGTTAAAATAATTTTTTTTTCATTCTCCAAATATAATTCATGGCCATAAAATTGCCGAACTGTGATAAAAAATGGGTGAGGGAATGGTGTCCCAAGAGAATAGTGGGTGATTGGGCAAAATGGTAGTCATATTCTGATTCAGGAGATTATTTTACGTAAGAAACAGAAAAAATGATATTAGCGGTCGAATTTTTTTCTTTTATGCAGCGCAGTGTTATCTGCATTTGATTATATGAGGCTATTATATATATTGGTAGGGAGATATTTAGGTTTCTTCAAAAAAAAAAATAAAAAATAAAAAAATAAAAGATGCCCCTTTTATAATTATCACATGCAGTGTATATAGTAGATTAGACATAACATGCCACAACCATAATATAAAAATTTTAAATTTTAAATATATAATTAAATTTGAGAATTTTTACTAAATATTTTTTAAATTGCGAATACGCAAGCTATAACAAAATTTCATTTGCATAATATTTTATCAAGAAATAACTAGCTACTCATATGGAAAATATCAAGAACGTACCGGTAAATTTCGGAAAAATTATCGTGGATAGAATGATCCGAGTTTTAGTTCCTCTTGAAAAAAGAGGAACATTATAGGGGATTTTAACAATATTTATTTTTAATCAACGATTACTTCAATAAAAATATGTGCAAAACCCTTCGTTGTTTTTTTTTATTATTTCTGAGAGGGAAAAAAATTAGACACCTGCACCAACTTCTAAAAAGCTTATTTTCAGATGCAGGTGTGTAGGTGCTGGTGTTTGGGATTAAGGATGATTGGTTTCATGAGAGTCCTAGACGTATAGGTGGTTGCCCTCCATGGGTGTCATTCTAAGGGGTCCTAATCCGTATTTATTAAATTTTCGAAAAAACCACAGAAAACTCGGAAAAGCTCGGTCAACGAGCGTGATCTAGAATTGAACCCGGGACTTCTCATCTACATGCATTGAGCGCAGAAACGCTCGACTACTGGTGGTGCTTTCAGATTTAGCAGACTTCAAAAATTTTAAAAATATCAAAAACTCTGTTAATATATATATATATATATATATATATATAATTTTTTTTTTTCTAAAACATATTTTTTTTTGTCATATTCATGTAAACGATGTAACGATGTAAATAACTTTGCAATGTATTACCTAAAAAATTAATGAAAGATATTTTAATCAGAATACATTATTCATTCAATGTAATTTTTTTCTGCTTTAATATCTTGCCGTAAGCATTTTAAATTATTTTTTTTTATTTATTCGGGTTCTTATTGTCTTTGTATGCAGATTGGGATGATAACAAAGAAGATTATACTGAGCTGGTTTTTCCAATCTTTCTTCATGATAAATAGTAAAAATTACATTGTTATGAAAGCTAATATTTGTTTGAATATGTTATCTCCCAGACTCTGATCTCTTTCACTTAAAATGTAATTACATTATTCATAATTATGCAGTTTTACTGAAAAATGTAGGAAAGTCATGAATAAAACTCTTAAAAATTGTATTTAAATGTGCATTTAAAAAATATATATTAAAGCATCGTATTTAAATAAACACATAATGCCCATTTAAAATTCATATGTAAATATAATTTGTTGTTCGTCTTGTCTCAAAACTAAATTAAGTTAAGGAGTTAAAAATTTGAATTAACATTTGCAAAATTGTAGAAATTTTTCATATTTTAGAATAATTTCAAATATTCCAAACACCTTCAATAGTAGATAAAGAATCTTATGCGAACTGCAAGGAAAATAAATGTAGCTTGCAGTTGCATACATTAAAATTAAGTAGATATTTAAATTATTAAAAAAATAAATAAATAGTCATTTTAATAAGGTAAAGCCAGAATATATTGTGCGGAAGGGGAGATTGCGCACGTGGGGGATCATTGGGAAGGAGTATAATGGGCGTGGTGAGACTTCAGGTAGTTATACAATATCAATAGTGGAGTATTCTTTAATCACCTTTTTTCAGCCATGGTAGCTTCTGCTTAACTATTCAATCAACGAATCCAGTGTTAAAATTGGGGTGACTGGGAGAAAATAGTGCAAAAGGACTAGATTTTTGCCAAATCTTAATCTGCTGGTCGATTTTCCCCCCTACAAGCCAATAGACAAGTCCTCAAAGCTAGTTTCGATAAACGTAGTTACACTATACTGACTTGATAGTGCAAGTTGATTGCTTCAAACGTCTAAGATAAAACGTGGTTAGTTTTTCACTTTTTTAAACATAAATGCTTAAGATTATGTAACTATTCGTAGGAATTTCTATAGAATTGTAATATTACAAAATATTTTTTAATTAAACGATTTTTCATGGACTAGTTTATATATGTTATTTCTGCCAGGTGGTTGCAAGAAAGCTGGAACATTTACAACAATAAATGCAACGATTGGAGATTACGTTTCATAAATTCATCTAAACAAGTAAATGATTAATAAATGTATAATAGTTAGGGTTCGAACACCCCACGATTTTTAGGCCACTTTCAAGAATAAAAAAGTTTCGCTTTCATTGCTACCACTCTTTTTATTCGATAATTTCCGCCTTTAATAATGGAGCATTACCAAAAAAAAAAAAAAAAAAAAAAAATACGATAAATATTTCTGTATCAAAATAGTAGTAAGAATTTCACATCTTTTAAAGTGTCCGAAAGAAGACCGAAGAGTACCATTCCTGATAATATTACACAGTTATTAATATATTAAGTATAATATAGATGATAACCTGAACAGCATTATATTACAAAATATTATACACGTTATGTCAACTAACCCTTTTAATTACTACTCCTACGAGCAATTTATGGAAAATCGACGACAGTAGAGGAAATATCGTTTACTGATAAGAGTCAAATATCTTCTATTTTAAATATTTTAAATGATTTCATCTGATTAATTTATCAATATTAATAATAAATATTATATTACAGATTGAGACATTCTACATAATACAGTTTATATAACACAGTTTATATAGATATAAGTTAAATCTAGAAGAGATTGCGCACATAGCGTATTGGCCGGGAGGAGTATAGGTTGCGCACTGAGTCTCCAGGTAGTTGTACAGCATCAGTAGTGGAAAGCCGGCTTGAATGTACGTGTTGATTGCTTCAAGTATCTAACATAAAACGTGGTTAGTTTGTCCCGTTTTCAAAAATGATGGCTTGCATTTTCATAACTATTTATAAGAATTTTTATAGAATTGTAGTATTACAAAATATTTTTAAATTAAACGTTTCTTCATTGACTAGTTTATATATGTTATTTCTTTCACGTGGTTGTATAAAAGATGCAAAATTTACCATAATCAATTCAACGATTTTTGACAACGACAGATTAGGTAAGTGTAAATAAGAAACGATTCAGACTGAAAAGGAGCTGAACTAATTTTAAACTAAAAGCGTTAACTAATTTTAAACTAAATGTTATTTTTTTATTATCTGGTTTATTATTATTATTATTATTATTATTATTTTATTCTTTAATTTTTCTTTCTTTCTTTTTTTTAAATTCTTTTTAAAATTCTTTTATTTTTATTTTTCTGTTTCCTTTATTTTTTTATTATCTATTAAATTACAAAAAAAAAAAAAAAAAAAAAAAAAATCATTCCTAATACAAAAAATATTTATTTGCAAAACCATACAACAATATCATTTAAGTGCGATTATTATCGTTAACAATTTAACAGCAGTCAGAATTAAGTAAAATTTCTCCTTCTTATGCGCGAAATCTTTCTTATCCTATAAGGAGAGATTACGCAAAAATGCTTACTTGATTTTAATATTGTTGTTTTTTTAATCTATAACATAAAAAAAAAAAAAAAAAACAGTAGTAGAAATTGCATAGAATACCAATGAATTCGAAATTATCCAGCAATAAATTAGCAAAAAATTAATATTTGGATTTTTTATATCATTCTTTCGAATTGCGCGCAAACACTCATAGCTTTACCTTATATAACATATTTTCTGGTTGTGCAGAAAAAATAAAAAAATTATAAATAAATAAAATAAATAAATGATTAATTAAAAAATAAATAAATAAAATGGAATGGGGAAAATCATAGAATAAACCAAACAGAAATTTCCCCCGTAAAATGTTCACAGTTGAAATCTAATAACTATTTTAGAATATGAGCTAATAATATGGAAAACTAATAGTCCTCCGTACTAAACTAAATTCTGCTTTTGCCAGAATTTCATCAAAATCTTTCTTTATTTCTTTTCTTTTCTTTTTTTAATAAAAAGAAAAGAAAATTAATAACAATCAGTTTCGAAACGGAAACTATCGAAAAAGTTTTGTTTTTATAATTTTGAATTAGGAAATAAAAAGCGCACGTGCAAAATGAAATAAAAAATGAAACAAATAATTGAGTTTGAGTTGGGTAAATTTTTTTTCCTTCTTTTCTATTTTTCTATATTTTATAATTTATTGAAAAATAGAAAAGAAAGAAAAAAAAGAAAGGAAAAAAAAAAAAAAAAACAGAAAAAATAATCGCATAAATTATGTATTTTTGTCTGAAAGGGCGATAAAAATTCAAAAGTCGCCAAGGGGAGCTATATTAAGGCTCTACCATGATCAGGTTTACATAATATCTATTTATTTATTTTTATTTCATATTGCTCGCGCACTTCTTATTTCCTAATTCAAAATTATTTATAAAAAAAAAAAAAAAAAAACTTTTTCGATATCGCTTGTAACGATACTGATTATTATTAATTTTCTTTCCTTTTTCTTTCAATAATAATAATAATAATAAAAGATTTTGATGAAATTATGGCAAAAGCTGAATTTAGTTTAGGACTATTAGTTTTTTTTTTTTTTTTTTTCTTTTTCTTTTTTCAAATTATAACATCGCTTTCAAATTTAATTATATTTTCTATAAATTTTAGATTTCGGCAAATGTCCAACTATCGAAGAATCCCAGATTGAGACTAATAGGCCCTCAGTCCTAAAAAAATAAAATAAAATAAAATAAGGAAAATATCTTTTATTATAAGGACTTTATAATATTTTTTTAAGTTAAATATATTGTTTATGTGTCTATAAAAATGTACATTTTCACAAGATATCATAGTAATACATACAACCAGCATCAGATTTTACAGAAGTAAACAAAGTCTGCGTCTTCATTCTCCAATCTATCATATGCTTTTCTTTTCTTTTTCTTTTCTTTTTTTTTTTTTTTTTTTTTACTTGATATATTATCAAAATAAAATATATAAATATTTTATTGTAATTAAATATATTACGACGACGTATTTTAAATAAACTAATCTATGTATAAAAACGTTTTGTATTTTTCTATCAATATCAAATATACACATAATCTAATAAACAAAATACGTACAGTATAATTCTATTTCTCTCGCTGAAAAACGTCTCCTCAACAATAATAGAAAAAAAAAATGTGTTAATTAAAAAAAATATTTCTTTTTGCGAATAAATAAGACTTTTTTAACAATGTAAAGAAATACGAAATGTGTCCCGAAGGCCATCTTAATCTAAAAACATAACATTGCCGTTAACTTGACATAATCAAAATAAGTCACTAAATCTTAATTAAAGTAAGAATATTTTGTGATTATACTCTGAGTTATGTTTGATGATATAGGATTATGTTCGAAAAACAGTGCCCTGATTCATTATTTTTTAAATCCAGATAAAAAGCGCTTCTTTAAGAGGTAGAATTTTTTTTTTTTTTTTATTATTATTATGTGATATTTTTAATACATTGATTATTTTGCATTTACCAGTAAGTTTATTTTCGTATTTATTAGAGTAAAACTATATAAATATATAACTTTAATTTTTTTTTTAGTTTAATTCTTAGTTATATATATATATATATATATATATATATATATATATATAAGACAATATCTAAATCATAAACAAATTTTTGGTGATACGTTTTTCGAAAATTAATGAAACATGAATAAAAGAAAAATAAGAAGAAATAAAGTGAATTAATGAAAGCTTACAGATGCGTAATGTCTTCTGAGGCTTTATACAAATTACAAAAGCATTTTATTTCTTTTTTTTTTATGCAATGTTATGTGCATAATGCTGATGAATTTAAAAATTGAATATCAGAATCACACGCACACATACACCAAAAAAAAAGGAAAATATGGGAATATGAGGATATAGAGGAATAATATATATTTAAAAAATGCAAGAATATTTTACTAGCTAAAAGCATTTAATATGTAAAATAAACCTAATTGGTAAAAAAAAAAATAAAAGTAATTGAGAAACGTTTTAATTCAAAATACTATTATAAATTTACTTGGAAACAATATTTGATTAAATTAAATTATTATGTAATTTGAGCAAAAAAAAAAAATAGCATAGATATATGTATTCAGATTGGATTACATGATTTTTAAAAAATGTGTTAAAATTAAAATTTAAAGTGTGCCAGAAAGTTTAATAAATATTTTTAAGGTGTTATTCTTCATATGTAGGTATTTTAAAAGAAATATTTTCTCTATGTGTGAAACCATTCTAGAAAATTAAAAAAAAAATCATATGAGGAATTAAGCAGTCACTGAGCAAAACCAAAAGTTTTGCTCAGTGACAAGTTTTTTCATATTGTTTTAAGTGAGTTTGTCGTTAAAATTTAGATGATTTCATTGAAAAATTAAAACAAGGGAGGTCTATGCAACCTTGTTGAATGTTATACACTTATTAAACATATTTCGTGAACAGAAAGTAACTTCCCAGGTAGCAGATAACATCGTTGTAGCATTGCAAATAAGTCTGAACAGTGCAAAATTAGTTATAACAACGTTATGTGCTACTAAAGTTCAAAAACGTATTTCTTGTTTTTAACCCCTTACCTGCCGAGTGTAATTTACGAGACTCTGTATAAAGTGGCATCGTCCTCTTTTAACGTTGAAATGAGTAAACCTTTCGAAATCATTGTCAAGATCACTTTCAAAGTTATTCTATTGCATTTTCAAGCCGCATCAGTAGTTTCCCTGGTACCAGTAAAATACAAAGTAACATATTTCGAAAAAACGTATATATACGCCCGGTGTAGTAAGAGGTTAATTAAATGTAAATAAAAACCATACTATATCATTTAGTTTGCTCCTTGTTTCAAATAGAAAACTGAAATTTATTTCAAATTAATTCAATATGTTAGCTTTAATTAAGTGTATGCCAGTATATTAATATAAAATCAAATTTTTAGCGATAGAAGTAGATATGATATATTTTCGAAGGTGGAAAATCATGTAAAATTACTATTTATTACTATTTTTTTCTTTAGAGAGAGAGAGTCCTTTATACGTATATTTTTTTATACTCTAAATTAAAAATTTCGTGATATGTTTATTACATTGATTCCATAGTGTGTTCAGTATGATAAAATGTATTTTGTGAGATTTATGAAAAGATTATTGCGATATTATGGCCCAATAAAATGTTCAGTCATAAAATTCAATGCCGCTTTATGAGCAGTTTTGTTGATATAACGCTTGACAAATTTTATCATTTTTGATTATCTTCAAAGCAATATCATGTAAAATACATGAAACACACTTTTTATTAAACTTTTTCTTGGAGATATTCTAATATTATGAGAATAAATCATTTAAATTTTATATTTTTTACCAGGTTTCCTTCGTGTTTATTTATTAAAAAAAAAAAAAAAAAAAAAAAAAAAAAAAAAAAAAGAAAAAAAAAAAAAAAAACAGTATTTAAGAGGTGTAGACGTTAATAACCATTTAAAAGATTAATCAAATAAGCTAATAATTTTTGCATGTATGCCGATTGAAATATAACACTATTAAGTTTAATGGAATTTTTCATAAACATTTAAGTAAAAAATAAATAAATAAACAAAATAATAATAATAATAATAATAATAATAATAAATAATTTATGTATATACATATATATTTGATCACATTTTTTCTCCTCCTAAATGATTATATATATATATATATATATATATATATATATAAAGTTTTACTGTACATTTTAAACATATTTATCCGTTACTCTGTAGATTGGTTACTAAATTACTATTTTTTAAACATTTTTATGCTTGACTTCAAATTTCATGTAAATTTTCAGCACAGAAAACTAAAAATATAGCTACTGAATTGACTCATTATCCAATCCACGTAGAATTCTATATTTAGAAAATCAGAATTTTGTCTGCAAATTTCTCAAAAAAAAAGTAGGTGTGGGTGTGAGGAGGGGTTGTTTGTATGTGTGTAACGCTATTTTAGTCCAGGTATCCCGCGAAAATGGCTGGGCAGAATCCAACGACACTTGACAGGAAAATAGGTTTGTACTGAACTTAAAAATTACATCTGTCAACTTTTTAAAATCCCCCTCCGTCTTTTTCGTCAGGGGTAGGTGGGGGGCAGGAGTTAAAAACACGTTTTATAAGCATAACACGGCTCCAAATTACTTCACGGTGAAGAAATTGCACACGGGACGACTAGACTTGAGTAGAAAAAAAATCGTTCCCTGGAATTTTGAAAA
Organism: Salticus scenicus; assembly: GCA_963930645.1. Classification (NCBI taxonomy): domain Eukaryota; kingdom Metazoa; phylum Arthropoda; class Arachnida; order Araneae; family Salticidae; genus Salticus; species Salticus scenicus. The sequence continues at coordinate 188,264,362 of OZ005654.1, read as the reverse complement.
GTTCTATTTTTGCGGAGGAAAAATGAAAATAGATTTTCAGTATTAAACGAACTCTGCCAAAAAAAAATACAAAGATGTTGAAACCAACCATGCGCCTTCCCTAGAATATTTCCAGAAACCGATATTTTGTTAACACGTGATTTTCGATTTCTGCTTGAGGGGTAATTCCAGGCATCGTTTTAGCGCAAAATTTATCCTGCTAAATCTAGGGGAGCTGCGATCACTGATTTTGGTGCAAGGGTTGTTCATTTTGCGCATCCTGTAGTTACACTTTAAGAAATTCAGTGAAAGTGTGTGAAGGATAATGAGTAAATGTACGAGTTTCACTGTGTCTTGTTTATATTGCTTTACTTGTGGTTATGCTGCTACCAACACATAAACTTCCTAAGACGAACGTTTAATGTAAAAACAAACTAATAATAATATATGTGATATTGAACTGCAATAAAATAACGAGAAGAAAGTTTCCTAATTATGCCTTAAATATATATATATATATATATAATATGGAATTAAACCCTTTTATTTTTAAACAATATTTTATTGTTTGAGTATAACATGATGTGTGTTTTACAGAAGAAAGGATATCATCGCTGAAAAAAGCCATTTTATATTCTAGATTAAAATTTATGTTTATATGTATACACTGGTTCTCATAATTATAAGGACAGACATTTCTCTGTATTAACTAAACACTGAACACTATTATTTAAACAAATATATTATTTATTAATATGAATTTCCTTAATGGACTATATTTAAAAAGTTTTATCGTTTTTATATCTTAAAAAACTTTAAATACTGTCAAAAAGATTAGTTTTCAGGTGTTCACAATTATAAGGACAGCTCAAATCTTAGTGAATGTTTTTTTCAGAAATTCTTTAACTTAATATTTTATAGGGTCTCTTTTTAGGGAGAAACAGCCAGACATTCTCTCTGGTATATATATATATATATATATATATATATATATATATATACATATATATGTATATATATACATATTTTTTTTTAATATCCATTTTCAATACCATTTCATACAGCATAGATGATATTCTGAATACATTTAAACTATTTAAAATTGCTTTCCACTTGGATGCACTTTTCTAATTTGATAAAATAAGATCTTTTCAACTTTTAGGCGACGGGAAAGGCAATAATACAGAAGTTTCTTTCTTCAAACTATTTCCTATTGCTCTAGAAGTAAAGCAAAAATGTAAGTCTTTTTGAAAAAAGTATTATTACCCCCCAAAATCTAACAAAAATCTGAGAATTCCACGTTTAAAATTGCGGATATTCTCTTGATGTTCATAATAATAGAAAAAATTACTAAATTCATTCTGCCTTCAGTAGAAACAGCTCCCCAGAGCACCATAGATCCACCTTTAAAATGCCAGATTCATATCTCCCTTTAAAAAATCTGCTCTGTCTTTCGCTATCTTCAGATGGTACAAGTAACTATTAAAACCATTTAGTTAATCAAGAATAAAATGATTTTCATCCGAAAATACAACATTTTATCATTTAATATTGTCTTAATTCAACATTAACACAGACGTTCTTTCCCCCATTAAACGCTTATTGATTATTACAAGCTTTTTATTCATTTTAACATATTATCAATTATTTTAAACATGCATGAATGTGGACCCCAAACTTTTGTTAAATTTACGAGAAAATTCAACATCAGTCATTACGAGTAGAACAGTAAGAGGAATTATGAGTCTTCGATCTCTGTAAAACAACTCTGATTTTGCATCATATCTCTCTCCTGTCGAACCAGTAGTTCAATGTTTCATCACATTTCCTTCAGCAATTTTAGATCTTCGAATTTCATTAGAAATTCGGCGGATTGAAATTATCCTTCCACTTAAAAAACACATTTATCATACTTCACTACAAAAACGTTTTTTTTTTCGAGGAATTATCAGTAATGTCCGTCCAAGAAAAATTGAAGGCTTATATATGAATCAATTTAGCCAAGTAGTTAACAATTTCGCCTGTCAACTGTAATTTATCCGCTAGTAAGTTAAATAAAAAGAAAAAATCTTGATTGTCCCTATAATTATGAACATCTAAAAACGTTGAGTAAAAAATACTTTGCATTATTTTTTATTATATATTTTTTTTCATATTAAAAAAAATATATATATATAGAAGTTTTTGTTTTTAACATACACGTAGCTGGGTATATGCCTTCTTTTAATATTAGTTTCAATGATATACTTTTAAGAACAATTTAAAAAGAAAATACCCAAATTTATGCAAACATAAACTTAATTATTCATTAAACACATGTAATCTTTATATATATATATATACAACGTGTTCATAAAATTGGTTAAAATTTTATAATCTTGCGGACTAATTTTTAATTTAAAGTATCGTTACATAATAAACTATTTTTGCTTATTAAAAAAATTGTGTTCTTTAAGCCGTAAATCTAGATATTTTCTTAGAGATATTCAGTATAAAGATATTTGCCCTAGAGGTGCCAGTTAATTGAAAATTCAACTTAATGAATAAATTTTGATGGGTAACATAATCCTGTTAATGTTTAAAATTCCGTTCTTTAAAGATAATCCTTCTAGAAAATGTAATATCATGTATAAAATACTTAAGGTTATAAATTTAAGGTTATGAATTTTTGAAATTTATTTAAAGAATAACAAATGAAAGAAAAGCTAAAGCAAAAGTAATTTAGTATTACTAAATAAAAATTATTGGCTTGAATTTATTATGTAATAACTGAAGAAAGGTAGATATATTTTATATTTGAAGTAAGCTGAAATTTACTTATTAGACAAAATAAAAATGTTAAAATGAAACTGAATTATATATATTTAATGTTCTTTCGTCCAAATTTTATGTACTATTAATTGCCAAAACGTCAGTAAAGGCCATCTGTTGAGACTGAAAGCGGTTTTGGGTTTGTCTGAGTGTTTGTGTGTCGAGCAAAAGCGGCCGCAAAAATAACGCTATTGACTTGAAATTTGGTACAGCTGTACGAAATCAACTGGCGAACCTTAATGGCAATAAAAATTACGTCTTTGGGCGTTCAGTATATATATATATAAATATATATATATGTATATCTTTTAATTTCCATAATTTGCGTAATCTCTAGAATAAAAATATGAGTAAAAATTTACAAATTGTACTATAATAATTCATTCTCTGTCTTCATCAATATAATAAGCTTCAACTACGATATATATATATATATGTCTCATATACTGTGAATAACTAAATTGCTTTGTAAAGAACGGGCACAACAGCTAGTATATTTATAAATATTATGGTGTGTTTCATTATTCTTTTGTTAATTAAGGAATTAATGTTATTGCAATTACAGTTATTCAACTGCTGAACTTTTTTGTTTGAATTTTGTATCAATGCATAGGCTTTTGCAAGAAAGTATTTTAGTTATCCTCTATTCCATTTTGAAATAATGGTTGTAGTGCAAAGTATGATTTTATTTGTTTTTAAGTATTAATTAAATTTAAGTTTATTAAGCATAATTTTATTGATTATATTCTTTATATTCAAAAAAGGGTTTCTTACTAGAAGAATCAAAATTATTGTTGTTGATTATATAAAAATGCACATAATTAGCATTACACAAGTATACTTCCACAAATAATAATAATAATATGTACAAAATTGTATTCAGAGGCAAACGGAAAACAAATAGGAATCCAGTGCGTATTTAGTTTCAAGATAAATGTGCTATAAAAATAAGTTGTTTAATAGCATATGTAATTGGCATTCTACCTAAGGGGACATAGCACATTTAATGCATCACTAAAGTAGTTTTTATATAAAAGCTTATAATCCTGATTACTATTTATAAAATGAACTATATCAGTTTTTTTCTTTTTAATAACATGTGCATTTAAGCAGTTTTTCTTATGGTTTTCGATATGCTTTTACCGATTTCATATCAATAAATCTCAGTTTGCATTTTTTCATAAATTCATGATCTTCAGAAAGCTATAAATTCTACATATATTTAAGAAAAAAAACTTAATAAGTTTTGGGGATGTTTCATAGAACCTCCTTAAAATAATTCGGGATGAGTTTTGAAAATTAATAATTAGTTTTTGAGAAAAAATAAAATAAAAAAGTGCCTGTCTATGTAAAAATTTTGGGGATAATATACATACATACATATATATATATATATATATATTAAATTCAATATATATGACAAAAATTAATTTTTATAAAAAAGGCGCTGAAAGCAGCACTAAATTATATACAAGAACTATAAATATAATTTAAATTGTGATAAGTGATGAAATGAAAGTGGAATGTAAGAAACAACAAGAAAAATCGTTTAAAAATTTTAAAGAATAAGAAAATTAGTTAAAGTTAAACAATATTTAAGCCAAAGAATTAACTTTATTATATATATATATATATATATATATATATATATATATATATATATATATATATTTTATTTCAATAAGCTGCTTTAACAAATGATTTTCAAATTTCAAGTTAATATTGTAAATTAATTTTTCAAGAAATAAAAATACTTTTAAAGAAATCTCCTTTCAGTCATTATAAATTCTAAAACCTTTTTCATTATTTTTCTGTTTGAAATATAATTGGAGTATGCTGGCCTACATATCTTCCGAAACCTGCTAGTATTACATAGTTATTAATAACTGTGGTCCCACCTGCTGAAGAGGAATACACAGCATAATTTAATTCTTCGGCTTAAATATTATTTAACTTTAACTGATTGTCTTGTTCTTTAACATTGTTAAACGATTTTTCTTGTTGTTTGTTACATTCCACTTTCATTTCATCACTTATCATAATTTAAATTATAAATATATATATGTGTGTGTGTGTGCGTGCGTGTGTGTGTGTGTTTTATTTTTATTAGGAGCTTTTTATATGAAATCAACTTTGTCATTGTGTCTTCGTGTCACGCTAGTAAACAATTAAAGTAAATATAAGACATTCCATCTGTGGCTCCGTGGTTCAGTTGGTTAAGGGCCCTCTTCACTCACCGCCGCCGGAAGCCGAAACTAATGCTATTCTATGGGAAATTTTTCTTTACAAATAACTTATTAACTAATACATATTTTTAAATTCTGTTTTCACATTCTGAAAGTTACCGGCATTAAAATTGACGCACCTTTTCTAAAAAAATATTTTTTTATTTTTTTATATTTTATTTTGAAGCTGCAAAATACGAATTTTCTATATGTGAAATTTTTTCATTTTGCAATTTCGAAATAAAATATTAAAAATTAAAAAAATACATTTTTAAAAAAGGTCCGTCAATTTAACAGTTGGGAATTTTCTGAATGTGAAAACAGAATTTAAAAATATGTATTAGTTAATAAGTTATTTGTAAAGAAAATTTTCCCATAGAATAGCATTAGTTTCGGCTTCTGGCGGCGGTGAGTGAAGAGGGCCCTTAAAGCGTCACGTTAATAAAGAGGTAGTCGAGAGTTCGGTCCCCGGGAGGTCCATCGTTATAATTTTTGAGGATAATTAGTAGAAAAGGTGTCAACTGATAAAACAAAATTTTTCGTTGACTACACAATATCTTAAGAATTTCCGCAGAGTTTTTTAAAGAAGTTTTTTCTTTTTTTTAGATATTAGGAAATAAAAAATATTTTAGATATTAAAAAAGCTCAAAATAAAAAGTTTCAAGTACAAAATTCATAAATAATCATTTTTGGAAGCTTTATATATATATTATTACATGAAGTTCAGTTTGTCATCGCGTTTTCTGTCATGCTAAAAAGCAAGAGACGTCTACTTAAAAAAAAAAAAAAGTGTGTAATTCATTGTATTGCTATCTCTTAATGGCTCATTTGGATAGAGCGCCATGTTAATTTTTCAAATAATTAAAAAAAAAAAAAAAGTGTCAGTTGATTAAAGGAAATATTTCGTTGTGTACGCAGTATCCTAATAATTTTTTAGAGTTTTTTAAATAGCTTTTTATCTAGTTACAAAAAAGCACAAAATAAATATTTAAATAAAAATAAATAAATAAAAATAAATAAATAAAATAAATTTTTTAGAAGCTTTGTATTGAAATTGGATTTCGTTACCGCGTCTTCATGTCACGCTAATAAATAAGGCACCTCAACTTTAAAGTAAATGTCAGCAGTCCTTATAATCGCTCGTTGGCTCAGTTGGTTAGAGCTTCAAATTGCTAATGCGATGGTGGTGAGTTCCATCCCCGAAGGATCGATGTGTTAAATTTTATAGATAATTATTAGAAAGTGTGTCAGTTGATTAAAAAAAAAAAAAAAAAATTCATTGTCTACACAGTATTCTAAGAAATCTTGAAGAGTTTTTTTTTTTTTTCTTTTTTTTTTTTAAAGCTTTTTTATTAGATACTAAAATGCCCAAAATAAAAAGTTATATATATATATATATTCTTTTAGAAGCTTTTATTGAAATTGGATTTTTATCATCGTGTCTTTGTGTCATTCTGAAAAAGAAGGCGCCTCCACTTTAATGTAAATATAACAGCCTTTTTCGTTGTTCGTTAGCGCATTTGGTTAGAGTGTCATGGTGGTAACGCGATGCTCGTGGGTTAGATCCTCGGAAGCCGATGTGTTACTTTTTTGCAGATAATTAGTAGAAACGATGTCAATTGATAAAAGAAAATCTTTCATTTGCTATATAGTGTCCTAAGGAATTTTGATAGTTTTTTAAAGAAGCTTTTTTTTTTTTTTTTTTTTAAGTTACTAAACGTACAAAAAAAAAAAAATTTCAGTAAAAATAAAAATAAAAATAAATAATTAATTAATTAAATAATTAATTAAATAAAAATAAAAATAAATAAATAAATAAATAAAAATAACACTGAAATTTCTTTATAATTGTGTAGCCCTAAAAAGCCTAAAATAAAAATTTATTCTTGCAGAGATATGTTATAAAATCATAAAAGTTTCAACAAGAAAATTTTAAAGAAAAATATAGATATTTCACTTTTTCAAAAACATGAAAAATTTTAAATACTCCAAATATTTTAAAAAAGGATTCGAGAACAATATTTCTTTTGTATAAGTATTTGTTATGTTTTTCTAGAATATTTTATTATTTTTCTCGGCAGTTCTTAGACTATTGGTTAGAGCGTCATGCTGATAACGCGATAGTACTGGATTCGGTCCTCGAAAGTCGATATAGTACTTTTTTTGCAGATAAATAATCGAAAAAAAAAAAGTCAATTCATAAAAGAAAATCTTCCGTTGTCTACAAAATATCCTAAGAAATTTTAATTAGTTTTTTTAAGAAGATTTTTCTAAAATTTTAGTAAAAAAATCATTTTTTAAAGTTAGAAGCTTTTTATTGTGTAGCCCTAAAAAGCATAAAATAAAATTTATTCTGGCAAAGACATGCTACAAAGAAATGAAAGTTTCAACACTAAGAAAATTTTAGAAAAATATATAGGTACTTTCCTTTTGAAACAGATGAACATTTTTTAATGTTCAAAATATTTTAAAAAGCTTTCGAGACATTTGAAATTTCTGGCCTAACGAATGATTATACAAAAACTAATAACTAAGAATATTAGTCTGGAAAGCTTTTAAAAATATTTTGAACATTAAAAAAATTTCATCTCTTGCAAAAGGAAAGTACCTATATTTTTTTCTAAAATTTTCTTAGTGTTGAAACTTTCATTTCTTTGTAGCATGTCTTTGCCAGAATAAATTTTAGTTTATGCTTTTTAGGGCTACACAATAAAAAGCTTCTAACTTTAAAAAATGTTTTTTTACTTAAATTTTATTTTTAATATTTTTGTACTTCAAAGATATTGCAAAACCCATCCCTGATTCTTTTAGGTGGGTTCTATTAAACATCTGTTTTTGTTGTGTCGGTATTGTTTTGTATCTATTAATATCTAAATATTAAGGTTAAATTTTATTACGATAACTATCATTTATGTATATATATATAATGTCTCTTCTTAAATATCTGTGGAAATTTAAGCATTTTTAAAGTCACGAATTCATGAAAAAATGCAAACTGAGAAAACGGAATAAAAGTTAAATGAAAATATAAGCTTTTGTATGAAACCTACTTTAGCAATGTCGTCAAAGGTGCCTTTAAAATTCATATAACTTTCTTAGAAACAAAATATTTTTCATATTTTCTTCTTTTTACAGATAGTTTTTTTCCTCTCTTTTTCAATAGAAAAAATAAAATTTAACATATGGTAAAGTATTAAATATAAAATTTGAAATCATTTAAACAGTTTTAATGAAAATGTTGCTGTATGTCTTTTTCGTTTGTAATATATATATAGATATATATATGTATAGATATATATATATATGTATAGATATATATATATAGATATATATATGTGTGTGTGTGTGTGTGTGAAATTATTTTTGGGAGAACATTGTATTTTTCTACGCTACATGTATATACCTTTCACAAAAATAAGAAATTTCTTTGTTACCAGACATGGCAAACGAAACTCATTTCCGAAGCATAATTTGTCTGTCTGTCCATGGACGAATATGGCTTGTAAACCTCAGCGGTTTGGAAGTCTTTTTTTTTTCCCTTTTTGGAGGGGGAATACTTATTAAATAATTTTATTTCACCACGAGAAGACAGTGTGCAAGAGTTGATATCTACAGAATTTTGCTTAAGGAAATACTTTGATGTCTCTTATTACATTGTGCATGTCAATACCGGTTCTGATGTGTCGCCTGGCAACACCGACGATAGCGGCAGCGACCCTTCGCTCTTTTCGTTCTATTTTATTTTATTTTACTTTATTTATTTACTTATTTATTTATTTTTTCTTTGTTTGTTTATTCTTCTTGCATTTTCAGACCGGTGTTTTCTTTACACTTGTGATAGTGTGTTTATTTTTCATCTTGAATTTTCCACAAATATGTTTTTAAGTTTTATTGAATTTTATGCGATTCTTTTCAACATTGTAAACTATGGTGGTATAATTTTTAATATGATTTTTGATTAATTCCATATTAATTTGTTATGCTATGATGGCCACACCCGATTTCATTAAAAGCCTGTTTCCAAAAGGCTTAACCAAAAATCACTTTGCTACTTGTTAGTGACTCCTTTATATATAATGAACGATCTCAATTACTAAGTATCATAGATATCAAATATTACAGATATAAATACAAAATTTGGACATGTAAAATTATGTTCCAATTAAAAGAAAAAAACAATCAATTTAATAATATGCTGAAAAGAATTTATACATAATGGAAAATTATACTAATTAATATATTTTGATTACTTATTCAATGCACTATGCTTGTGCTAACTTAATAGTGATATATTTCATTTGGAACTCAGATTTAACTTACATGATTTTATAAAAAAAAAAAATCATTTTATCAGAAGAATATAATATGTTAGAATACTGATATGAATAGAAAAAAGTTATGTATAACATACAATAACCAGTTTTAAGACATTTTATTGAAATGTTCTATATAAAAAATGTCTAATAATTAAATTAATTTTCGCTCCTTTGACAATAAAAGCATCTAAAGTCACTAACTGGAACAGAAAAAAAAAATAATCAAATGAAAAAGGTTCTTTTAATTAAAGAAGATCTTCTTTTGGTGAATAATTAATAGCTTTTTTAAAAAAAGTACAGAGAAGTGTGAAATTTCTCCCGAAGGCTACAAAAATCTGAAAAAATAACATTATCATTACTTTGGAAGGATCAAACTGAGTTATTTAACGATACAAAAAATCGTATAAAAGAATCTAGGATATATATATACAATCAAATAGATCATATCTATATATAATTATTCTTACGTAATTTACTTAAATTATTTGGGAACCGTTAATATTTTTTAATTAATAAGAATAAAAAAAAACGTTGCTCTAAGTAAAAACAATGCTTATTATTAATTAATTGTTACATACAATCTTTAGTTGTTAACGTATTATTCCTTTTATTATTCATTATCAGTAAGTCATTCATGGGAAATAGAGATTTTACTTTCTTGATATGCATATCATCAATAGGAATAAATTTTAATGAAAAAAATATAATTATATTCATGCGATTTCGATATGCAACAAGTCTTTTAGCAAACAGTTAATATTCAGTGCAGTATGTCTGACAAAAATGAATAATTATAGGAACCTTTCGGAATTTACATTGCAAATGTGTTTTTTTTCTTTTAAGCTTACATTTCATATAGCTAATAAAAGAAATCATATATCATAATAAAAGAAAGCATTTTATGAGATAATTATTTTTTTGTATAGTTGTTCTCTAAAAGCTTTTAACATTAAATAAATGTAATAGACAAGGTAACTTTTAAAATTAAATTTATGAAATAATATAACGAGCTAAACTGAAATAAAGTGTATGCATTGTAAAATATGTGTTTTAATATATACATGGAATCACTTCAAAATATGATTACAGTTATTTAGATTAAGTAATATTTTTAAGTAAAACTTATTAAAAAAAAAAAAAAAAAAAAAAAATCTTGCAACCTGTTTTACATAAATTTTCAGCGAAAGACTTTCCACTTTTATTAAATACCGACCAAAAAAAAAAAAAAAAAAAAAAAAAAGAGATTTCTAAGTTTGAAACCTTTGACTGTGTGTCCGTGTGTCTATTGATGGCACTCTAGCTTGGACAAATCGGTTTGAATACTTTTATTATTATTATTATTATTAATAGAACGCTAATGTATTAAAGACAATTCTTAAATAATTTTCTTGAAAATATGTTTGATATATTTCTTTAAATTCATTAAAATACATTAATTATTTTATGTACTATTATTAAAAAAGTATTTTATAAAACGAAAAGTATACATAGGTTTTATTCAGATAACATGGAACTGTACAAATAAAATATGTATAAAAGAATATAATATACAACTCGAACTTTATTTTATCCTACATTTATGGACATATTATTAGAATTTAATGGTTAAGATATAGGGTATGTGAGGTATTGAATCTAAATGTAAGTGGTATTGTATCTAAACATGTCCAATTCTTATTGAACAACAGTTCAAAGCGGTTTTGGCAGTAGATGTATTTCCTATTTGTTTCCTGTGTGGGAATCTGATATCTCCTAGCTCCCCTCATTGAATAAAAACTTTACTTAAGCTTCTTAATTTCAACATAGCACTTTCAAGGGGGGTCCCTCTCTTCATCTGTGGTGTTGCAGCGCGAGCTTCTTGTGCAACTAAATTCTTCTTTCTCTTTTGGCCTGTGTTTCAAAAAGGAGCACCACTTTCGATCTATACTTTGAGTTCGCTTGTTGCCATTACGCTTCGATAAATTATTGATAATTTCAACAGTGTCTCTGTGGATTGCGTAGGCCTGATTATCATAATTTGCTGATTTGTGAACTTTCTCGAATTAAATATATATCAGCTCATTAGATACGATAATGATAGAATAGATCCTCTCGGAACGTCAATTGTGTATGGAATAACTTAAAAAAAAAACAAAAAAAAAAAAAAAAAAACATACATTTGCTCATTAGAAAGGATAAAGGCGGAGATCCGCTCGAAACCTCACGTGCTTATGAAATACTTTTTTAAAAAACAGCCTATTCTATAGTCAGTTACATAGGAATAACCAAACGGAAAATTAAAAATAGAGTAAAGGAGCATATTTCAGGCATAAAATTTGGTGAAGCAATCACAGCATTAATTATAACTTACATAAACGAAAATATTGAAGTGGTAAATCACAATCATCTCCTTCTAAGTTTTTATGCAATTATCTTCACCCCTCAGTTGACCTTAAAGAAATTACTTAAATTATCAAAACAAAAATCGATAATCAACTTATATATAGGGAAATTGTCACTACATTAACTTTCGCCAGCAATCTCATTTTAAATGAAAATTACTACAGGTTTAACAATCGCTTTTACAAACAATGGAAGTTTGTTCAGAGGGAATTCCCCGTATCTGGTACCGTCGTCGCCGAACTGCAATTAAGACTATTGGAAGAAAATATTTTTAAAACCCTCAAAGGCGAAAATGCTATTGCATGGTTTAGGTACGTGGTCGATGTGTTTGCGCTCGATAACAACAAATATGATATATCTACAACTTTAAATGAATTAAATAATTTGGACAAAAACATACAATTCACACATGAAACCGAAATAAATAAAAATATCATTTACCTAGGTCTTAGATGTAAGTATTTGGTGAACCAAAGACAATAAATTAAAAACCACTGTTTAACTTCGTATAAGTACAAAATAAACACTATCCAAGTATAAATTAAACGCGCTGTTATTATTTGTTCTGATAATAAATTACTAAACTAAGAACTCAAAATTAGAAAGGAAATAAGTACTAAAGCGGGATATAAAAAGAATCTAAGCTTTCTAAGCTTAGAATTAAGCTAGAATTAAAATTTTCTAAGAAATTAGAATTTAGAATTTTCTAAACTTAGAAATATATCTATGTCTCATTTTTTTAAATTAAATATGCTTTTAAATTTGTCCGTGTTTTAAAGTGCTTTTTCATAAAGTTAAAAAAAAAAAAAAAAAAAAAAAACCTCTTATAGACAAATTACATAGGAATAGAATTAATAAAATGAATCGCATTGAAATTTATCAGAAGGTAAATCCTAAGTTTACGACCTCTATTCCATATGATCGAGGATATCTAACAATAATAAAAATATTGCCAACAAAATCAATGTAAAAATTCTGATAACCCTCTTTGAATATTGACGATAAGATACCGCATTCTAAAAAAAAAAAAAAAAAAAAAAAAAAAAAAAAAAAAACATTTTTCAGCATATGACTTTCAACTTTTATATTATTTGTGATTTATGTAATACACAGTTATATATGTTTTATAAATTGTCTCTACTAAAACGTAATGCATTGACTGATTTTGGTTGTCCCTGTACAAAAAACATTTGAGCTCTTTATACTTTTTAAAATAAGAAACATTGCATATTTAACTTGAATAATCTATATCGTTTTGAAGAAATTCTGGAAATATATACAAATGCTAGAGACGGCAGATGGATTGGTAGACAAACAGACAGAAAAACAGACGATTAATTCAAATCTAAATCAGTCTTAAACATTGTTACAAAGAGTTAAAATCGTTTAATGCAAAAGAAATTTCTTCCAACATTTTCCATCTATATAGTCCTTAATTCAACTAAATATTTTTGTGTAGCCCTCTAAATATAAATACTAATCAAAATATATTCTATCGAAAGCACTATTTTGTGCATATGGATAGTTAACGTCAATTTTATTATGATTTATGGAAAAAAACAAGTATTCAAAAATTGTTTATAGAAATACGTTGCGTAGAACGCAATACTTTAGAATTATTTCTGATGCTCTTGTATACTAACCAGAGGTAGTATTTATCCCATGTACAACAGGGACGATCCCATATTTAACTTCAATGACTTATATCAGTTTAAAGAAATTCCATGTTTTTTTTTAAGGGAGTTAGAACGCGGACAGACAGAGAGACAAACCGAACAATTAAACATTTCTCAACTTAAATATGCAGGGCACAATTTTAAATTCTCTTCGAAGCATTTGCAAACACAAAACTAATATGCCGTAACTCATTCGTGTGGTTCTGTGAATGAAGAATAAATATATTTATTTATACCATACTTTCCATGTAACATCATTTCGAGTATCTAAAATGCATATTAAATTAACTTTTTTGTCTAGTCCAATTTATTTATGATAAACTGTACAAACAGAACGTCTCTCCCTTAAATGTAATGTATTTGAATACTTTTATATGTCTTTTTGGACTTTTTATCAACAGAGTCATTTCAACAAAAAATTTACAGTACAATTATCTTATGATATAGATTTAGACACCAAGTTTGGACTCACTGTTAATCTCTGCTCTTGAGTTATGATAATAACAGACTCACAGGTAGAACTATACATCAACCGGAAAAAAACTTTATTTCCTGATTCAGGGGACCACAATCTGTGTAAATATAGAAAATTATTAATTTAAAGAGAAATTAAACTAAAACAATATATTTTGTACCTTTATATTACAGTCGAACCTCCTTAACGTGAACACAGTTAACGTGAATTATTTTTAACATGAACTATTCCCACAGTCCCTGTCAAAAAAAAGATTAGTTTAGTTATATGACGATTAGTTACTGATAGCATGAACTACTGATAACATAAAAAAAAAAAAAATTATCCCCCTGCATATTCACGTTAATGAAGTTCGACTGTAGTAAGAAGAATAAAAATTGTGATTTTTATATTATTAAACAACATATTTATTGAATATAGATAGACTTATCTTTGTAAGGAATAATTTGTAGGTATAAGACATTTTAAGCGTTAGTCATGAAATTACTTAATTTCAGTTGTCTTACGTACTCAAAATATACAAAAATACAATAGGTGATCCAAAAATAACCAGATTGAATGCGTACGTTTCTAGGAGAATTCTCCCCCTAGGTGGCTTTAATAGAGACAGTCCCATATCAGTTCTCAAACGGCGACTACGCAGAAGTTAAACATTTGATTATAGCAATGTTACTCTCAACTGCCCTTGTTCGTCATCTACAAAATCGGTATGTGTATGTTTGAAATTTTGATTCCTTCTTGAAAAATTGGTAGGGAAGCTTACCAGATGTTTCAATAGGCTTTCAAGAATAATAAGAAGCACAGAAGATTCTGAGAGGTTTAAGCGCTTTAATCGTGGTGAGATGAGTGTGGACGATCATGCTCGTTCAAGGCGCCCTTAACTTCGAAACAACTAAACATTGAAAAAAAAAATTGTCATTACCCTGTAAAAAGTAATGCATGAAATGCGATCTAGCTGTAACATGTGATTATAGGGCTATTTCTTATTATCTCTATAAGTTTTATACCTATACCGCACGTAATCAGGGAGATACAAAGTTTATTTTATAATTGAAAATTAAAATAAAAATAAAAAATCACTATTGTAGCTATAAGACGAAAGCTTTAAACTTAGTGCAAAGCAATTTTCAGGAAACTTGACATACAATATTAGACACAGCACACTGCAATTAGAATGATAAAAATATTAATTATCTAATGGGATATAAGCATTTTTACTAAATAATTTTTAACTGCGCATGAGTAAGATTCAACAAAATTTGAGTAGCATAGTTTGATATCAAAATGTATTGAGATACTTATATAAAAAACCCCAAACACGTATCGTGTAAACTCAAAATATTGTACGCGATATAATGATCTGCTATTCAGTTTTTTTTTTTTTTTTTTTCGAAAAAAAAAAAAGCTGAACTGTAAAAGGTTTTACTCACATTTTTATTTTGATTCAATGAATGGTAATATAGATTTTAATGATTGTAAATAAATATTGGGAAAACCCTCTTATCATTTTTTTTTTATTTTTGTGAACAGCTGAAATTAAGTTCATTCTATCTCGTACAACTTATTGTGTTTATACGATACTTGTTTGGAATTTTTATACAATTAGCTCAATGCATTTGGCTATAAAATTATGCAAATAAAATTTCACTAAAACTTACGAAAGTAAAAAAATTATTTAGTAAAAATGTTCATATTTCATTAGGTATTTATTTATTTTTTTTATTATTGTTCTGATTGCAGTATGCTGCGTCTAATATTGTATATCAAGTTTCCTGAAAATGGCTTTGCACTGCATTTATTACTTTGCGTGTTATAGCTAAACAAAAAAATTTTTCAGTGCAATTTTTTAAAGAAAATGTTATATCTTCCTTATTACATGTGGTAGAGGTATGAACATTTATACAGATAATAAGAAGGAGTCTTGAATTACTGGTATAGCTAGATTTCAAGCATTACTTTTTACAGGTGATGTCAAACACTTCCATTTTTATTTAATATTTTACTGATCCCCATTTCACTTTCAGGGCAAAACTTTCACCGAAATATATAACGTATAACGTGTTCTTAACGCTCCCGAAGTTTCAAGATGGTTAGTCCAGTTTTCTTTCAGATATTTTTAAAAAGTCTGAAATCTAAGTGTCCGGTCATTTATTGAAAGGTAGTGTAGAAGAGTGGGAAAAACTAGACGTTTGCATACGTATTCATAGCTAAAAAATCAATTAAATAACTATTTAATTGCTAATAAAATAAATAACATAAAATATAAATAGATGAATTATTTTATTTCAGAAAATCGTTTTTTAAGATTTACATTTTCCATATATATGCTTGTATCCTGATAAAAAAAAAAAAAAAAAATCGGGTGTTTACAAGTTTTTTCCTTTGTAATGTAACGAATATGAATACTTTAATTGCAACATCAGATTATGGGGAATATACTGACCAGTTTGCAAAGGTGCCCAGTAAATTTTTGTCATAATTATTCTTATCTCAGAGACTTTTTTAGGAATTCGACCCCCCTTTCCCCCATGATTGCGAGGAGCAGAATAAATCATGTTAGCCATACTTTTAAACTTTTTTTTCCGAAAAGGCGAAACAAGTGGTTGCCAATTGCAACTAATGTACATATATTTAAATATGTGTGTGTGTATACATTTTACGCAATAATTCTAGTAAAGTTCCAAGCAGTGAATATGTTTTAATTAATTATAAATCTCAATAAAAAGCTTTATACAAATTTTCTGAAATATCAAGCAGAATAATCTTATAATACCTTTTTTATATATGAATATGAAATATTTCATGTTAAACTGAAAAAAGATGTTTATCATAAACTTTAAGCCTATCTGTGTACTAAAATTTAAAATAATCCTTTCATGGCAAAATAGTGTATCTTCGTTTTTTAAAAACATTATATCTGTGTTCTTTCAGATGCATGAATGTACTCATTGTTTTATTTTATTTTTTTTTTTTTTATTATTGTTATTATCATTATTATTATTATTATTTCAATTTAAATAAAATAGTTATTTAACAATTTACATATAAATAACAACAAAAGCTATTATGTTCTATATTTTAAAAATAAATTCCTTCATATTTTTGAAAAGTAAAATCTATAACATAAAAAAAAAAAAAAAAAAAAAAAAAAAAAAATCTCTAAAACATTGAATCGTTTACAATTCAGCATTCAAATATTTGGAGAAAAGCCAGAAAACAAAAGAAGTGCTTTGACCTACTTGAAGAAATATTCGAAGTTCTAATGTAAATGATGCTTTCTATTTATTTTCTTCAGTTGAAAAATTTGTTTCAAAATAAGATATTTTTAGTTAATTTATTTGTTTTATATAAAATCTATTCTTTATTTTATATTCTTAGAACTAAAGAAGTTAGATTCTTTAAAACCAATGAGTAAATTTCAGACTCATTTTTAAAGGGAAAATTTGTGAAGGATGTAAAAATTTGAATATATATATATATATATGATTATAACTATTTATTTAATCGAATTAATTCAATTAATAAGAATTCCAGATTGAAATTTTTGTAAAAGGAGAGAGATACATGATACATACGTGTCGGTTTTAAGTTTTAGAAAATGCAATACCTTCATATAGAAAATTGCTTATATTTTTTAAATAAAATTATTATTATTATTATTATTTATTTATTTATTTTTTTTTTTTGCTTGTTGCAAAATTATAAGACATATCAGATAATTTAAAACAAACAGCATGAAATATATTTGCATATATAAATTTAATATTTAGTACGTCCCCCAGAACAATGCATCACTTGAAAAAGATAATTTTCCCTACTTTCACATAAGTTTGACACGACATTAGCAGCAATATAGTTTTAAGATGCAGTAATAACATTTTTCAACTCTTCTAACCTGTCGTATTGTTTATTTCCTGTATAAATGACACGAATCACCCTCCCCCATAGATTCTCGAGCTATTCAGCCAATCAAGAGTTGCTATCTTTCCCTGGTGGAAAATATATATATATATATATATTTTTTTTTTTTTTTTTTTCATGACTCTTATGGGAAGAAGCATTATCTTGTTAAAAAAACTAACTTCTTTCGTCGAAATTTTCGAAGAAATGGTAACGAAGTATTTTTGAGTTTTGTTATGTATTCTGAATCGACGATTCAGTTGGATATAAACTGGATATCAAGCGTTCCTGAAGAAGAAAAAACAGCCCACACTATGACGTTACCGACAACAACATTTCGCTTCGAAAAAAAAAAAAAAAAAAAAGTCTTTCTTTTCTCAAGTCTCGCCAGTATCCATTAAATCCGTCAGGAATGAGTTTAAAATTAATGTATATATATATATATATATATATATATATATATATATATATGTTTTTTTTTTTTTTTAATTTTTTTTTTTATTATTCAATTTACCAATTTTTAGTCCCGATCCATGCTCAGGCGGGCAAATTCCAGTCGACTACCTTTATGACGTTATAGCAATCGAGGTGTGTTATTCATTTGTTCGTGTGCACTGTTAAAAATTTCAACAAAAAACTCTGTGTAACCTACTATCTTACGTCTTACGTAAAATTATAGAGAAAAATAAACGGAGATGTTAAAAAACTTATTTTATACATTCATTTTAATAACTAATATTAGTTTAATAAAATATTGATAAGAATATACTTTGAACTTTGAATGACTTTTCTAAAGTAGAAACAATCATTTTTAGTTTTAATTAAAAGATTAAATAATAAAATTACTTAAAAATAAAGAATAAAGATTGAGAATCTCGATTGTTCACTTTTAACTAAGAATTACTGTAAATTTACAGAGACTCGGGTTAAATATTTACATTAAATTTACAGAAATGTTTAACAGTGTGTGCTAAAGGTATGCACATTTAGATATGCTAAATGAATTTCTCTCAAGGCTTCTTCAAGTTGTGGTTTTGTGAACATCTAAATTCAATTCGCTTTTCATTTGTGCCAGACTCCTTTTGGAATTTGATACTTTTCAAGCAATTGCTCTTTCATGTTGTTTGGAATTTTTTTTTTTTTTTTTTTATGTCCTGAAGAATGAATTTTGCCATAACTATTTGTAATTTTTAGATAATTTTGAATTACGTGGCAAGATCTTTTGAGACCTTTAGATATGCTCTTTATTGAAACATTTCTCTTGCGTAATACTTTAATTTTATCAATTTCTTTTTCTGTAAGCCTTTTACCTTTTGGCATTTTCTAAAAAGTACAAGGAAACTAAAATTTAATGAATTATTTTATTAATATTAACATAAATATTAAAATTGTTCTAAAACTTTGCAACACCAAATATTTCGATTTCCTTTTTAACTTTTGCAAATTTATTTAAACTTGCAATGTTTAATATTCAAAATACATTCTTAAAGGTATAAATTTATATTTTAATAGATTTCGTTCGTAGAGCATTCTAAATGTTTAAAAACTAATTACACGACAAATTAAATTTTAGGGCACTTGCGATTTCTCGCAGTTTTTAAATATTTAGAATGCACTACGAACGAAATCTATTAAAATATAATGTGTATAAAAATAAAACGTATAGAGAGAAAATATCATGTACTTGTCCTTGTTATTTAGGAGAAAGAAAGGTTACGACATGTACTTTTTTATAAATACTTATGAATCGAAAACTAATATGCACATATATATATATATGTATATATATATATTTATATATATATATAATTTAGAATATTTTAAAATAACACATGTGGATTTAAGGCACTAAGGTAGTTATGTTTTTTAATTTTCATAAGAATGTTGCAGACATTTAAAAAATTACACTGTGAAAAAAAAGTAAATTTACGGGATTTTGGGGTATAATATTACGGAAAAGTATTGTTTTGCTGGCTAAACAGTGAAGGCCTGTAATATGATGTCATGAAAGTATAATTTTAGAAAACTGACATTTTTTTACGGGTAAAAACCGTTAGTCGACGTAATTTGCTCAAATCTTCCATCAAAATTTCTTTTTGCGGTAAATTCCCTTCAAATGGAAAGTGTTAGCTTTCCATTGACGTCATGTAAGAATCAATTCATAATTCAAAACATTTCTCATTAAGGAAAAAAATGTAAGAATTATTTGTTTAATAAATAAATATAAAAATAAATAATGTCTCAATATTTTATTTTATTCATATGCATTTCATGATTTATGAGTTGAATTAATTCTTTTTTATCAGTTCTTCCTAATTTTATTCAGAGTAGTAATGTTTTATGAGTTAATTTACTATATAAACTTAAAAAAATAAAATAAAGGAATTTTAACTAAAATATAATGTATTTCAGAAACATTTTAAAGCAACGATGAATTTCCCTGAAAAAAGGTAAAATCTAGAAATGACATATTAAGGTTGTAAACCTATGAATACGATTTACATCACTAAACAATTAGAAATAAAATGTAATTTTAATCATTGTATTAATTAATTACACAGACCTGCAAAATATGAGTCATTAAAAATTGTTTGCAATGTTATGACTCATTTTTACATTGTTTGGTGCGTTGATTTCAAATATGGCATATATTTTTCTCTATCACGTAAGGAGTTTTCACAAAATCAGCTTAAATACATGAGCATGGAAGCCTATTCTACATATTCTTGGGAAAAGAAGGAGATTTCATTTTTTTAAACTATTTTATTTAGAAATTAATTAATACATCAAACAATTGGAAATGATTTTCTAAATATACAGGGTGTTTATAAAGTCCCGGACCCATTTTAATGCTTAATAACTCATAAAGTAATGAAGATATAAACAAACTAATGGCATTTATTGATAGAATAACTCATATATTTTCTTTTCAGGTTTGAATATCTTTACTTTTGTAAATATCGTCTGCGCGTATGGTTAATTTCAAATAATTTCATTTTCCAGTCTAAATATCTGTACTTTTCTAAATATCGTCTGTTTATTAATTGCAGTTTTCACTCTTTTGATTTTAACAACTATTGCAATGTTATATTTACTTTTGATGTGTTTGTTCTATGTAGTACTTTTGCATGTGATGTTTTATTCGAGCGGATATTAAGGAGAGTGCATACACCACAATAGAAAGCACAGATTTTATGGTGGTACATAGAAACGAAATCGATAGTGCAAGCACAGAGCGGCCACATGTCTTTTTGAAACAAGATAGTGCACCACCTCATTGGGGTACCATCGTTCGTAGTTCTTTGAATGACCATTTTCCAGGAAGATGGATTGGGAGAGGAGGTCCAATTCCTTGGCCACCCAGATCACCTGATATAACGCCGCTGGACTTTTTCCTTTGGGGATTTGTAAAGGACAATGTTTACAGGAGGAGATTGTCGAACATTGATGGCCTGAAAGTCAGAATTACAACCGCAATAGCCTCTGTGGATGCAGACAAGCTTGCCGCTACCTGACGTGAAATTGACTTTCGACTTGATATTCTCCGTGCGACGAAGGGGCACACGTGGAAGTTCATTGACAAGGGTCATGAAACTTTTTGAGTCTATCTAACCATTTATGTTATTAATTTTAATCTATCTTTATTATTTTATGAGTTATTAAACATCAAAATGGGTCCGGGACTTTATAAACACCCTGTATATTGATTTTATATTATTTGCAAATTATTAAGCAGTTAAAGATTAAACAGCTAAAGATTACCATTTTTCAACATATCCTGAATTCATATATCATTTAATGTTTTTTTTTTTTTTTTTTTTTTCTTTTGACCTATATGTTCACCTCAGTACTTAATCTATAGAAGGTAGCAGGGAAGACTTCTGTGTGTAGCATTTAACAGTGGTTCACCATCATGTTGATGTTTCATCCATCTTGGTATTTAAGGTAAATCTCTCTAAAATTTTAAATTTTTTGAAAATCTGTATAGTTTTTTTTTTTTTTTTTTTTTTTTTTTATACTTTTTTTTTTACTTTTTTCCTAAAATCAGCGTCTAAAAATCTATCAGTGTCAGCTATTGGTTTCTAAACAAATTTTTGGTTGCAGGCCTGTGTAATTTAAATGTTTGAGTTCCAGTAGAACTTGTGATGTTAATTGGATTATAAAGTTTATAAAGTTAATAGTTAAAAACTATCGTACTGTTTTATAAATATTTAATGCGCATGATTTTCTTTACTCACACTATATTGCTATAGACGTTAAATAAAGCCATTTGTGCTGAAGAAAGTTTATATAACATTTATATAGTTTCATACTACGGTTTTTCATGATTTTCACTTAAAATATATGTATATAATCTCAATAATCTACTACCAATCATAAATAAGGTATAAAGATAATTAAAAATAAATAAATTTTACGTATATATATATATATATATATATATATATATATATATATATATATATATATACATATATATATTCAACTTTTATCGGCTTCGGTGTACCGATACAATACTAACGTTTCATTCACTTAAATCCGCACTAATTAACATGATGCGGTAATGTGCAATGTTTCTATTTCTAAAGTTATTATTAGACGAAGAAACGTATTGTTTAATGTATAAGATGTTGCAGTTCAAAAGCTATAAAACGACTATTTCGGAGTTTCAGTAGGGTTGCTTCTAAGCATAAACGAAATCTACAAATGTAGACAATGCACCCAACATTTAGCGATAGTTCACCCCAAAGATGTTATGAAGGGTATTATATAGAAGATATTGTGGAATCGCGATTCTTTGATTGGAGAGTTTTACGCTGAAGACTGCTCTGTGGCATTCAAACAGTCGCAAATGCGGGATTGACAAACATACGTGAGTCAAATTGTATAAAACGAGTGTATTTAGAACGTTTTCCTCATGAAAAACTTGTTTATGAGGTTGTATTTACTAACGACTTTCATATCGCCCTACGTCTGATAGCGTCTTTACACCTTTGAATGTTTAACTTAACTAAAATTGTTTCAAATGAATTTTTTCCCCACAAATTGGGACAAAAACCATGTAAACCATTTTGAAAACATTCTTAAAGCATTCTTGAAACATTCCTATTTCTGGAACCATTCTGAAAATATTCTGAACCTTCCCCCCCCCCTCCAAAAAAAAAAAAGAAAAAAAAGGAAAAGAAAATCGAAAAACGAAAACTCCTCTAATATTTCTACAGAAAATTTTTGTTTTCTAAAACTATAAAATTATATGTCAATCTGTTAATCTGTCGAAAGTGATTTTCTTTTTGATTACCGGATAATATTTGTATGCATGTTTACAGATTTTTATCTCGTGAGAACATATTTTTTTTCTGTTTGACAGAAAAGTCGGTATCAAAAAAGGATTGAGAAGTGATAAGCAATCGAGAGAAGCGTGATTCCATTACAATGGCGTAATATCATTGGCTACTATGCTGTGGACCCTAATACGACTCCTACTGTCCGAGAAATATAATTTTAATTAATGCGAGTGTTTTTTACTGTATGTATATGGAAAAAATCTATCATATATAAATATTTTCTTCTTCTTCTTCTTCTTTTTTTTTTTTTTTTTTTTTTTCTGAATAAGTTTATCAACTTTTCTCTTCTTTGTATACGGATATTTTCAGTAATATTGATTTTATACAGAAAGTTAAATATTAAAGTTTGAGTAACAGCATTTAGAAAAATATTATTTTGTGTTTAAATTTATGGAAGATTACCAAAATAAATAAGTAATTAAACTATTTATTAAAATTTTTCAAATTCACTTAAAATCAAAGTAAAAGTTAGGTTTTAGATTAGATAAAATTTGGTACCTTCAGTTTTGATGTTTTCAGTTTTATATTTATATTATTATATATATATATATATATATATATATATATATATATATATATATATATATATAACATTTTTTGCTATTCTTATTATAAAGCAACGCTTAAAAAAATAAATAACTATAGTTTCTATCAAGGATTTAAACATGAAATTGTATAATTTATGAGCTAAGAGTTACAAACGATATACTGATGAAAATTTGATTACTGAGGAATTATTGAAGTATAATAAAAACATAGTTATTATTTTTTTAAGTAATAACTGCAAATATTATTCCACCTCTTTTCATCTTGTTTCAAACACATACTTTTTTTTATCAATAAATGCAGAACACATGGCGTTAAATAAGATACATTTCTATGATTTTTTTTTTTTTTTTTTGTGTGTGTGTGTTATACTTTTCGTAAGTAATTTATCTGTTTATTATTATTATTATTATTATTATCATTGTTATTGTACAAGATTGATTCTCTCAAACATCAGTACAATGTGTTTTCAATTTTAATTTCTATTTCAATTCTAAATTTTGTCTATTTTCAATTTATTTTCAGATATAACATAATTGAATTCCACATTCTTTCAGTATTAAATTTGACTTTTTGTTTGAACGTGCCTAGAATACTTTTAGAAGTACATCAGGGATGCATTATTTTTTTTTTTCGCTAAAAATTCGATTAAATTTATCTACAATGTGTAATATTTCAGAAAAGCATTTATATTCTCTAAAGAGACTTTAATCAAGATACCTTTACGTTAAATTTAAAATATATCTTCGGGTTAGGTTTTCATTAACATAAATTGCTAAAAACAATTACATTTAGATGTGAAGAAAAAACATTAATAAATGAAAATGAAATATTTTATGGAAACAGTTGGGTAACTTTTTCACTAAGGAATAAGAGTTTGATTTTGTGTGTAGTTTTATATTCAAAAGCCTATAAAAACTGTAATGACTCAAAGCATTTTCAAATGCAACTAACATTTCAAAATTTTGTTAAAAAACTAGTTGGCATAGGTGGACTCTGCTCAGTTCCCCACCATATTTATGGTCTCATAAATTTCTAGTGCGAGACATATTATAATCATGTTAAAAAAATCAATTTGGACAAAGCTTGATACAGGGACAGAAAGAAATCCCCGCCTAATAGGCTATCCATCGTTCACTTCAATATATTTATCTTATTCTAATCTATTAATTTATTTTATCAGGGTCAATTCCGTTGTTTATGTTTCATGCTAATGTTTTCATTTCTAATGCAATAATCCTCAAAATTCATATTTATATGAAAAAATTACAATTTCGCTATGTTGATAAAATCGTAAATTACGAATAACTTACGAAATTTTCCTATTAGAATATTTGTATTCAATCATGTTCAACAAAATATCATAAATGTAATTTTGAAGTTGTCTAATGTATTTATGATCCTCAAAATGGAAGTTTATGCTCAATTTTGCCTTATTCTGACATGTTAAGTAAATCGTAAATTCTAAATAACTTACGAATTTTTTAAATTGGAAAAATCGTTGTCTATGATATTCATGCCAGTAACCTAAATAATATTTCGAAAGTGGTTTGACATCTTTACGATGAAAATATTCCTCAAAATTGACGTTTATGTTAAAATTTGCTCTAATCTGCCATGTTAAGAAATTCGTAAATTTCCAATAACTTACGAAATTTTTATATTTGAAAATTCATAGTCATTAATATCCATGCCAGTGTCCTAAATAATATTTCAAAAGTAGTCTGACATCCTTGCGATGAAAATATCGATAAAAATTGACGTTTATGTGAAATTTCGCCCTATACTGCCATGTTAAGAAATTTGTAAATTTCCAATAACTTGCGAAATTTAAAAAGTAGCATATTTCTAGTTACTGATGTTCATTCCTGCATCAAAACGGATATTTTAAAAGTGGTCTGACATTTTTAGAGTAAAAAGTTTCCATTTAATGCACGTTTAAGTGAATTTTTGTCCTATTCTCCCATGTTATGAAATTCGTAAATTTTCAATAACTTACGAAATTTTTAGATTTGAAAATTCATAGTCATTAATATTCATGCCAGTGTCCTAAATGATATTTCAAAAGTTGTCTGACATATTTACGATGAAAATATCGCTCAAAATTGACGTTTATGTGAAAATTTTCCCTATACTGCCATGTTAAGAAATTCGTAAATTTCCAATTACTTGCGAAATTTTAAAAGTAGTATATTTATAATTACTGATGTTCATTCCGGCATCAAAACGAATATTTTAAAACTGGTCTGACATTTTTAGAGTAAAAAGTTTACATTTAATGCACGTTTAAGTGAATTTTTGTCCTATTCTCCCATGTTAAGAAAATCGTAAATTTCTAATAACTTACGAAGTTTTTAAAATCGAATGTTGCAAATGAATAGGGTTCTTGCCAGTGTCGAAAGTAATATTTTAAAACTGATCTGACCTCTCTGCGACAATTTGTTCTTGAGATATCGTGTACACAGACTAACAAACTAACGAACAAACGGACTAACGGACTAACGGACTAACATACACCCTACAGACAGACACCATACAAATTTTGTCATTTTCGGATTCCTCACACCTGAAAACGTGTAGAAACGTCAAAAAACCGAGGTCGAAAATTTTCACGATTACCTAAGTTCCCCATACCTATAGTATGATGGGGAACTAAAAAAAAAAAAAATAAATAAATGTTTCAATAAATATATTTTTATGCCTATGTATTAAGTATCTGATGCTGCTTAAGTATTTGATGCTTTAAGTATAATTATTTACCAATTAAATAATAATTAAAAGTTTAAGGATATTGTTTATTTATATTAAACTGAGAGATATTTCTGTCAAAACTGATGGATATTTCTGTCAAAACCGTTTGGAACTGATCTACGCTTTTTGGCTTAACCAATAGACGTTTTCCAAGATTTTCTCCGAAATTCGTATGAACATAAGTGAAGACACATTATTAAGGTCATTAACTTTATGTTTCAGTTTCTCAGTGAGCATTCGGCCTTAACCTAAATCATATAAAAAGAAACTTTAAAAAAAGGCGAAATATATATCTTTGTTTTCTTTTAAAAAAAAATTTAGTATGTGATTTTTCACTGTCAATAAACAACTCTTTTATTTTACGTGAATAAAACATAAAACAGAATAAACACATACAAACATATTCTCAGTAAATATATATATATTATTTTTGTATACCTTTTTTTTTCATTAAAATTATTCAAAGATATTAATATACTATTAATTTTTTATCCTTAATTATTACTGAATTTAGCCTTATTTAAATTTTTAAAAAAACATTAATATCAATATTTTTTGTAGGATATACATAAACAGACATATATATGCACTCATAGTCAAAAACTTAGCAATACATTAGAACATAAAAAAAAGGTATATGTTCTTTAAACATTAATTTAGCCTATTTTCATAGCTGCAGACTAAGTAAGAGATCGAGTGACAATTTTGAGAAGCGTAAAATGCTTTTTATTCTAAGACATGCAAAACGTGTAATATGATTTTTTTTTTGTCAATCTTATCTTTTTTGTCAATCAATCTTTATTTTTAAAGATTTAGTTTATTTTCCGTTTGAAAAGCTTTAGTTTCCTGTACGTTTTTGTCTGTCATAGTCTTATTTCTGATATTAATTTAAGTCATCATTTTTTTAACCATTTAATTAACAATATTTATTAATAAACATATGAAATTAAAAAAAGAAATAAAATTGCATTTTTTAAACTAAAACTACAGATGGTACAAATAAAACCAATAAAACCATAAAAGTATTTTTATATAAAGTACTTAAATAAGTACAGATAATTTCCTTTGTGGTAGTAGAAGTTGTGTTTTCCGACGTTTCAAGGGAAAAAAAAAGGAAGATTTATTTACCGCCCCCACTTTTTTTTTTCGATGTGTGTGTGTGTTAAAAGTCAGAGATCCCAGATGAAAGACGTTAACAAAATTGTACATCAACAGAATTTTGTCATTAAATGATTTGTAAAATCTTTAATATGTCATAAATTACAGTGACATGATGATTACCGCGTACGAAAATGTACGTCCTAAGATTGATCATCCAAGGTAGACGGATAATGTAACTGTTCGTCTCAGTCATTCTACTAGGAGGCGTTTATTAGCAGAATTTGATCTTTCGTCAAGGAAACCTGGAATAAAAAGCTAGACTTAATAAGAAAAATATGGAAGTTCTTTTATGATTCTGCAAAAAATATCGAGCTTTAGTAAATGAGTAGCGAAAGTATGTACTAAATGTATATTTTAACATATTTCTTCCTATGAGTGCAGAGTCAGACGCCCTAGAAATCGGAAGTAAAAAACACGTTATGTGGTTCTCATAGAAAAGTAAGCCCCAACCACAATGATTTGGGTAAGCTTCTGTGGATATAGCCGAACGGTATATGGTTCATAGCGAAGAATACTATAATTAACAGCAAAATATGTCTATGTATATAAAAATAAATGTGAAAGGTTCATACCAGTGTTGTGCACGAACGCGTTCATTTGAACGCGTTCATGAGCGTAGCTCAAAAATTTTGAGTTTTGAGTTGAACTTCGCTCGTTTTTTAAATTATGAACTTGAGTTGAGCGAAACTCGTTTTTTTCATGAACTTGAGCGTGAAAAAGCAATTTAAACTCACGCTCATATTAAAAAATAAATATTTCTATCTGAAATATAAAAAGGAACCCAAAAGAAGAAAAGGACAGAAAAGAGAATAACTGTGCAAGATGGATCCCGTAAAAAAGGGCACTTGGAAAAAAAAAAAAAAAAATGGCGCTGGTAAAAAGGGCACCACAAAAAAGAGACCCCGGAAAAAAGGGTACTTTTGCAATTTGCAAATCGCGAAGACAATAAACATCAAATAATGAATTTAAAGAATGATTTTCATGATACATTTTTAGAAATTTCGATCAATTAAATTGGTACCACTTTCTCTTAGTATACACCTGGGGGAAGGGGGGGGGGTCAGATTGAAAGAGAATAATAATCCCCTAATAATAATAATAATAATAATCCCCTTCTCACTGATTTTAATGAAATTTTGTCTAATAGTCACTTGCTGTTTGTGACAAAAATACTCTGTCACACATACTTCGGGGGCTGAAGGGGGGTGTCAGAGGGAAATAATTTTTTTGTCACCTTGTTACCGATTTTAACGATAGTACCATCACTTAGTCTTTAAGAAAATCACAGTAAGTATTGTATTTAGTGTAAATTGTATAAGTGTTGTGATTTTTTTTTTTTTTGTTTTTTTTTGTTTAGATCAGGGGGCAAAGGGTTTGTGTAAATGCAAAAAAGGATTTTTTTAAACCACTCTATTATAGATTGAAACAAAACTTTGTGTAAATACCACTTCCTGCTCAAGAAAAATTATAAAAAGTGCTACGCATATCTTGCAGGGGGCAGAGGGGCGAATTTTTTTTTTTTTTTTTTTTTTTTTTTTATCACCATATTAACTATTTCTCTGGAACTTTGTATAAATATAACTTAATCTTTATTAAATTATAATAAATGATGTACAGTTCAAGGGCGGGAAGAGGAGAGGGAATGTGGAAATTAAATATTTTTTAAAACAGCCTATTATTGATTTTTTTTTTTATTTTTTTTTTATTTTTTTTTTTATATTACTAACCAGCAGATTACTCCCGCTTCTCTGGTCACTAAATTTAAATGAATTTTCAAAGAATTTAATCACCATTTATTTTTTATATCGCATTTTGGACTTTGTAACATATTTAAAAATTCCTTTTAAGGTCAAAATATTGTATTTGAAATTAAATAATAGATTTCTTCCGTTTTGCACTCATTTCTCAACAATGCTCTATGGTCTTATGTGAATGAATCAAAAACTGCTTACAAATTTAATGGATTATGTAAGTAAGAATAAGTAAGCTGTAATTTAAAAATTGCATCTGTTAGAATTTCAAAACTGATAATTTCAAAATATATATATATATTCATTAATCTTTAATAATAGACTGTTTTTTTTTTTTAAATATTAAACTCTTATTTTAAGATAAAAGCAGTCGAATGCTATCGCGTTGTGAAACTTTGCAACGTAATATCTGTAAATCTAATAACTTGTTGTATATAGTGTCCCCACAAAAGATGAACAGTTTTTAGAGCTCTTTTTAAAAAGTATAACATATATGAAGCATTTTTAAAATAAAGTCATCAGTTTTTACTAAAAGAAGTGACCGACCTTGGAACACGTTGAAAAATAAAAATAAAAATCTGTGTATTTTTTAATGGATTTTACTTATTTTAGATTAAATGTGGACCAAATTCCCATAGCCAAAGGCTGCTGCCAATGTAGCCAGATGGTATTTAATTAGTATTCACGAATAATCTTTAGAAGTGATATTTGATATACATAATAAACAATTAATCTTCGAAGTAATTACGTAAATGTTAAAATTTAGTAGTGGATATTGAATTTAAAAAAAAAAATGCCCAAATCTGGCAACACTGGCCTCTGTCAGATTTTTTTTTTTTTTTTTATGTGTATGCGTAAATTTTAGTCTAATATGTGTTAGACTTGACCTAGAAAATCATGTTTTATTTTTGCTAACTTACATTGTGTTCGTGCAAATATACTATATAATAAGAAAATAACATATTTTTTCTTGTGCTTGCGGTTTATTTAACTTTTTTTATTTTATTTATTTATTTTTTTTTTTTTTCTGTGGGTAGGATTAATTTTTAAGGAGTCCAGTCGAATTGGGAACATGTTTAATACATTGTTTTATACAAATATGATTGAATAAGAAATATAGGCGCATTAAAAATATTTAAATTATTGAAGTAAAGTATGCTCCTTTATCGAACATCTCATATGGTGAAGATTCTTATTGAACAGATATTCTTTTTACTATATAGTATAAATTATAAATTCTTCTGATTCTCCAGTTCATTCAAATAGGAGAAACATCAAATAATGATCAAACTCTATAAGGGAGTCTTCATATCTCGGGTAAACTTTTGGTTCAAAACAAGCCAAATCTTAATTTTTTGCACACATTTTCTTACTGTGACTATGATTGAAAATTATTTTATTTTTTTAGAAACTGAAAAATGATTCAAATATCTATGCGATAGATCAGCTTGTAAATTAAGTTTCTTTATAAGTGCCTTGTAATGAAGGAAAACTGAGCTGATAGAGGAAATACAAAGCATATGGTCTGTTTTTATAACCTCAAAGTGGAGTCAGTCAAGATAGATTTCTTTTTCTCTTTTATTTGCCAGTCATCTCACCACATTCGTTAAATGGCACATTCTTAGAATTATGTGGAGGAAGAATTCAGTAGCCCTAGGAAAAATATCTGAATCCTCTGTATTTCGAATACCCCTACCAGTGACGCCATTTGACAAAGCGCAATACATTTGATTTTCGCCTATGATAAACAAACAACAGGGTCTTTTTAAATTGGATGGGTCCAGTCCAGGCGCGAACAGAATCGTTCTACGCCCGTTCAGTATCATCAGCATATTGTTATATCCTAGTAGGTTGTGAGAGAATGAGAAAACTGAGTAGGTGGAGGTGGGGGAGGGAGCAGTGAATAACAATTGAATAGGTCTACAATCCTATCTGTAGTCTTCTCTGAATTGATTTATCGTTGTCGCTTTGAGAGGCAATAAAAATTGCTTTGCCCTTTCCCTTTTCTATCCAAAAGAAGTGTTGTGTGTAATCTTTTGTCGGTACTTGAACAAGTGTCTTATGTATAAACAAAACATACGTATTAGGTTAAAATAAAATGCATTGCTTGAAAAATATATACCTTTGTTTGCAGATATTTAAGACTTAATAATAATAATGAATAAATATTGTTATTCAAATAAATGAATAAAATAAGCATAAATAAAAAGTGTATTACAGAGATTTTTCTCCTTATAAACTAGTTGGCATAGGTGAACTCTGCTCAGTTCCCCATCATATTTATGTTCTCAGAAATTTCTAATGCGAGACACATTATAATCATGTTAAAAGAAATGAATTTGACCAAAGCTTGATACAGTGACAGAATGAAATCCCCGCCTAATAGGCTATCCACCGTTCACTTTGATATATTTATCTTACTCTAATCTATTAATTTATTTTATCGGGGTCAGTTCCGTTGTTTGGTTTTCATGCTACTATTTCCAATGCAATAATACTCAAAATTCATATTTATATGAAAAATTTACAATTTCGCTATGTTGATAAAATCGTAAATTACGAATAATTTACGAAATTTTCCTAGTAGAATATTTGTATTCAATCATGTTCAAACAAATATCATAAACGTAATTTCGAAGTTGTCTAATGCATTTAGGATCCTCAAAATGGGGGGGGGGGACGTGATTTCACATGCGTAAAACGTGATTTCGCATAATCCTATATATCTCAAACAAAAAAATAGATACACGTGAAATTTTTGCTCTAAAATATAGCTAATGAAAATATCTAAAAACTAATTTCTGGAATTTTAGAAATTCAGCCCCCAGGTGGGGCAGCAAGGGGGCAGAACAAATAGAAATAAATTAGGCCGTTTAAAATTGGTACAGATAGGTTTTAAAGGCCTGCAAGTCGAATGGGGATATTCTCGAAATTGTAAACTTATTAGGAGGGGGGAGAAGGGGGTAGGGGAGAGGGTGGCAAAAAAAAAAAAAAAAAAAAAAAAAAACAGAGTTAGATCGTTCAAAATTGGTATATGGAGGTTTTCGATACTTACAAATCGATTACGGATATTTTCGCATTTATAAAATTATTAGGAGGGGCGGGAATGGGTAGAGCGGAGGAGCAAAAAAATAAAAATAGAGATTGTTCAAAACTGGTGCATAGAGGTTTTTGATACTTACAAATCGATTGCGAATATTTTCGAATTTGTAAAATTATTAGGATAGACGGGGGGGGGTGGCGAAGGGGGAAAAGAATAGAAATAAAAGTTAGAGAATTTTGGGAATTTTTCCGAAGGCAGTGAGAAGAAGGTGCGACATTTTTCCTAATTAGATTTTGTTTCTCTTTTTCTTTCACGTGATAAAAAATAATGCAATTTTGAGAATTCAGTAATTATAGTGATTCATTTAAAAATAGGGACCAGCGAAGCGGGCGTTGCCTGCTAGTATATATATACTTCGAAACAAAGGAACCTCTAAATGACGTAATTTGTCTACTATGCGCATAAACAAACGAATTGGAAATTTGAAAATAAAAAACCACACAAAAACAATGGGTCCATTGTTCAGAAGTGTCCATTAAATAAATTTTTACTTACAATTAAATTAATAAGTTATAATTAAGAGTTATAAGTTTAATTAAGCAATAAATTAAGAATGTTCATGGTAATTGGTAATTAAAAAAAATGTAAATAACCTATGAAAGTGCTCATAAAGAATAAGATCTATTTAGAAAAGGGGAAAAAAAAGTACGAAAAAAATGAACTTCTAATGAGTTTCGCTCGTTTTTAAAAATGAACTTGAACTGAACGCGTTCCTTTCTTTGAGACATGAGTTTGAGCGCGAACTAACTCGTTTTTTACACGATGAACTTGAGTTTGAACTAGTTCGTTTTTTTCGTGAACTTGCACAACACTGGTTCATACAAACATTCTAAAGAAGCACAAAAATTAAACATGATTTTGCTCCCAGCCATCGTTCATAAGTCGTATCGCAATGGAGAAATCAAAAAGGGATTGAAGTCATTGGACCAGGGATTGGTTCCAGTCCAAACATAAACATCAATTGAAAGTATATGGACATTGATGAAATATAAAAAAATGGAAATGCTAAAATAAATGCAGCATTAGGAAAAGAAAAGGACGACACAGGCAGCTATAAGGTATGAAAATCTCTACAGAAAGTTGTAAAGCATTTGTGACAACACTAACAACTCCTGAATATGGAGATTTTTAGTCATTTCTAAGACTCAACGCATAGAAGCTGTTCTATCTACCAAAAGATAATACCTAAATGCTAGAATTATTGTTTTGATTTGTAAATAAGTTCAGTATATAATTAACAGTGTCCATGAAATTATTCGTATATCGTATTTACGTATAAATTCTATATTTTTTGAATAAAATATTAAGAGGTGCTAAACTTACATAAATATAAAAATATTGATTTATATATGTGTGTGTGTGTATTTGATACTTTTGCAATTGGGTAATGAAGACAAAATTATATACTTTATTACATAAATTTCTGTTTGATTGATTTTCCTATTGAAAATTTTCCTGTATTTCGAGTTGGTTATCTTTTAACCCCAGAACACAAATTTTAAATCTAGCATGAGATTTGCAAATTATATTGTTTGGATATTTTAAAACAAGTTTTAATTAGACTTTTAATTATTGAAAACATTAGATATTTATTTGTTATTAATTTTACTATCTGTAGGTATGTAGGTGATATACAATACTGTGTAAAAGTGTTTTTATTTGTTAAAAACATAAAATGCTGTATAATTTCTATAACCAATTTTTAAATAGGGAATGCGTTTGTATGTTTGTATAAATAGCATGAAGGTATATAAATTTGCCCTAGCACACAACATTTTTGTATTATTATTGTCTTTATGAATCCATTATATCAGAGATATATTGCTCGAATACCATGAATTCGATGGGTTTTATAACAAAATATTTTTAGTTTAAGCCTTAAGTTTTAATGATGGTATCTTTTGTAAATACCGTTTAACTTGTGTCATAATCTATTGTAAAAAGTTTAATAAAAAACGTAGTATATATAATTTGGTATTTAAAGCTTGACGGATATTTTAAAATTATATTATTCATTTTGTTTGATTTTTTACGAACTGTTTAATGTAGTTTTTCATAGAATTTTTTGTCTATTTTTTTTTTCTTTTAATTTCCCATTTCATTTTATATGCCGCACAATTGCGTTTTACACCCTATTGTATTTATGTACTCAGTATTCTATGAATATATGAAACTACTCTGGATTCTATTGAAACTTATATCAATAAATTTAAAACTGCTTTAGTATATTTTAATTAATAATGAACAAATATATATATATTCTCTCATAAACTAATTGAACGATCTAAATAGAATTTATCCAATGTTACCATTGGTAAATGTCGTGAGGTCTCAAACTGAGGTTTTGAATAATATTATCTAAATGTACTTTTTAATGTTTATAATTTCTGCGATTTATATATATTTAAAAAAGTGAAACATATAAAAAATTACTCCCATCAATGTACTGAAATACCGTTAGATATACATACAAAATTATATATATATATATATATATATATATATATTTGTGTGTGTGTGTGTGTATAATTATATGTCTATCTGTATCATTAAAAATTCAAAGAAATGCTTTGTTGTTATTATTATTATTATTATTATAAGCATACGATAAAAATAAACATTTCGGAAAAATATTATTAAGACAGTAATAGAACGTAATAGAAGTAGATTGTAACAGAACGATAGAAAGTATCACAAAATAGATATATACTTGAATATTATTTTTAACTTACATCTTAAGAGTTATGTCACTTTTTATTCCGCATGTAGAAAATACATTTCTTTCAAAAAATAAGGGTTACGTATTTATAACATTAAAGTGATATCCGTTTAAGCAAGAACACATACAATAATACTTTATATAAAAAAAAAAGCGTTGTAATTTATGATTAACATTCATCTGAAATCACTGGTTCTTCTTTTTACTAAGCCTACATTTTTATGAGGCTATTTAAACTATTACACATTTAGTTTCTTATGAAAATTGCAAATGATGCGATATAAAAGCATTTTATGAGATTGTTAAATAATGCTGTTATACCATATATGTTTTCATGATATTTGATGTAGTTGGTATATTTTTAAATGAAAGAATGCATAATAAACTTTATTATCGTTAAAAAAAAATAGATTTTATCAGATTATACTTTGATTATAGAATATTTTTAAAACGGGAAAGTCAGATAACAATATTAATGCTACATACATTCATATATATACTTTTTTTTTATAATAA
This sequence comes from Salticus scenicus, assembly GCA_963930645.1. Lineage (NCBI taxonomy): Eukaryota > Metazoa > Arthropoda > Arachnida > Araneae > Salticidae > Salticus > Salticus scenicus. The sequence goes on along the minus strand of OZ005654.1, from coordinate 188,228,706 downwards.
TAATGCTAGGAATTTGTAAATTCATTCAGATGTGTTTAGTCACGGTATGAAATGGGAATTTTCTGTCTCTTTAGCTTACTTTCAAATGAAAATAGCTCATTTTCCGTAATAGTGTTGGAGCCACATTTGGCGAATTTTTAGCTCCTTGACGAAATTTTTTTCGAGCTTGGCGATAAAATCCTTATTGACTATATCTCAAATATCTAAGCTCTAACTTGATTGGTTAAGAAGTTACTGGAACTTTCTTAATTTTCTTCGCGGATATATAAGAAATTACATCGCAGCCAGATCGTCAGTTTCTCGCCAATCGCCTTACGGTAAAGCGCTCCTGACTGGTCTCTCGCTACCGTTTTTTATAGCCTATTGCTTTGTGTTAATGCCATAATACAGATTATACTGTGAATTTGATCTTGTCAGCTGTTATGTAAGCTGTGTTTTCTGGTGAGACTGAAGTTGATACTTGGTTTATAGAACTGTAATATTCTAGGTTTCTGTAAATAAACTTTAAACCTCTGCAAAAAATTACTTTTATTCTCTGACAATTCACGAACCCTGAGTTCGCAACAATATATATGTGTGTGTGTGTAACAATAAAAATTAATAACTCATTAGTCTGGGTAAATTAAATTAATTTAATCAATATTATTTATCAAGATTTTATAATTTTAATTAAATATTCGTGTTTCGATATTGCAACAGCTTTGCCACGTGTCGAAAAAGATGATTGCTTAAGATTCAATTCTTTATCAATCTAACATTACCACATAAGGTTATAAAAAATGTTCGTAAAGACAAAATGTACATGTACGTGTAGACGATGTCAGTATTAGCTTGCATATTCGGCACTTCGGAGTCAGACTCTGATCAATAAACATGTAAGAAATCCTGGTTTATCAAATTCAGTAAATTGTGTTCATTCCTTTTAATTAATTTTAAGTAACATTTGAAGATATTATGTTACATGTTGACAGGATTAAACTCCGTGCGAAGACTCTTTTTTTTTTTTTTTTTAATGGACGTTGTTTTAGAATTTAAACTTTAAATATTCTACTTTGGATATTAAAACAACCATGACTTAAAATGGATCGGAGCCTCTTAGCGTCGCGGCAACCCTCCCTACGTTGTAGGGGGAAAAATTTGCTTCTCTGCTATTGGCGGATAGAAAAAGTGCGCCTTTTTGTTTTTGGCAAAAAGAGCTCGCAAGAAAATGGCTGACAGATCGAGTATCACCGGAGATTCTCATTTTGTACATGTCGCAGCTTCCAAGAAAGACCACCGCTAAACTGTTTGGGAATTTTTCTGCGAATTGTGTGTACATATATAATAAAAGTATGGATAATCTTAAGAAGCAAAGAAGATTACAAAGAGCACAGGAGACAACATTCCTTGGAAAAGAAAAAATTATTAAAAATTCAGAAGATAAAATTAAATTGAAATAAATTAAATTAAATTTTTAAAAGAGCAATTACAATTGAAGAAAAGAGAACTGAATGTCTCGATAAAGAAATAATAAATGTAACAACGGAGAAAGATGAAGAAATTTTAAAAGAATATGATATTTATGAAGAATACAAATAAAAATTATAGAAGCTTTAAAGAAGATTGAAGTTAATTTAAAAGAAGGAGAAAGGTTAAAGATGAAAAATCTGCAGAAGTTTTAGAGATTGCCGATACAGCAGAATGAAAAAGACAAGAAGGACAGCCGATTTCAGCACGTCTCCCAAAACTTGAACTGCCTACATTTCAAGGTGATATTAAAACGTGGATATCTTTCTGACAATTTTTTGATGCGACCATTAACCAAAGAAGGACTTAGCTGTGATCGAAAAATTGACTTACATTATATCTATATAACGAGGTGCACCAGCTAGATTGGTGTCAGGTTTTGCTGTAACCGCCGAATGTTATAATGACATTATTGAAATATTACAGAGTCAATATGGTCATAAAGAAAGAATTGTGGACTTAAACGTGATGGGAGTTTTAGAAATGAAACCTTTGATATCTGTATCACAAGTAAGTGAATTAAAGCACCTTATTACAGAACATTCCATTCATTTGAGAAATCTAAATAACATACGGATAAACATTGAAAAATGTAGTCCTATACTCAACACAAAAATTAAACTATTAATTCCTTCAGAACTGTTATTAATTTATGAACGTCAAAAGGACAAAAATTAGGAAATAAGTACCGAGGATTTTATTGCATTTTTACAAACGGAAGTAAATTACAGAGAAAATGTTACGCCTAGTTTGGGCCAAAAATCAGAATATTTTAGACCACGTCATTATTTACAGCAATTCAGACCAGCTACTAGACAAACACATAATTTGCAGTCTCAAGCCCATGTTTAGCCACCTAGAATGTAAACTCCAGCATTAATACTTCATCAGCCTTCGACAAATCTTTCATCAAAATTTTCATCAGACAAAATTTTCATCGAGAATTAAATCAGATGACAAATATTTCTCATCTTGGAGTGCTTTCAACGACAACAGGAAAAACTAACGTGATTGTCTTTAGATGCCACCAAGCTGAGATATCCTTCCTTCGGGAAAAATTGAAGCATTTCAGCACTCCAAACGTAATCTATTAAATAGCTAAGATGAAAGATTATTTCGTTTTAATACAGATATCGGATAGAAATTGCAGCTCATATATTAAAACTTCTCGCTTTGTGGAAGACTGAACTTAAGTTTCTTTACTTTATACATGATCTACACTTGATCTGTCTGCTGGCTAATGCACAAAAAAAAAAAAAAAAAAAAAAAAAGGATGATGATAAAATTAGGAGCATATCCATCTCTAGCGCGCATACGTTGCTATATATATATTTTTTCTAATTGAAGGAAAGGCTAAGACACAACTTCTGTAGTGTAAGAATGCAGGAAATTTGATAAGTGAGATCTCTATTATTAAAAAAGAAAGCTGATTCATTTCCAGTGAATGTCAGCCGAATGATGTGACCTGCTACAATTATCTCCTTTTATGAGAAGACTGTACCAGCGTTTGTTGCGTATATATGCACCAAACATATCGTCACTACCATATCAAATTACTGAATATGAAAATGGCTGTTTTTCAAGACTTTTTTTTCAATTTGTTGTAATCGTGAACTCAAAATAAGCGTCAGCAAAATAATTTAATTTTGTATATTTCCTTTACTGTTAAGTTGCTGGATTTTTCTTATACACTGTACGCAGCATTCTAAAAACAAGCTCATGATATCGAATACGAAAAGAACATTTTTGCACATTTGTTAGTTTAACATGGTAACAATGTCGATGATAAATGAGACATTTCTTTTTAAATTCTGTGCTGATATAACAAATCAATTCATAGATTAATATTTATACTTTATTTCCGGTTTCACTTAGTAATACGATGATTAAACTTATTAGAATGATATAAAATATTATTTTGCAATTTTTTAAACATTTTGAATTTATCTTTTAGCATTAATTTAAAATCGTCTTATTAAATATATATATATATAAATAAAGGTTATATTAAATAATATTTTTTAAATATTAAATTGTAACACTTGAAATATTTGTATTGTATTAACTATGTTTGAATAAATTAATTTTGCTTATATAACCCAGTAGCACATAACGTCATTATAATGTTGTTATAACTATTTTTCCACTGTTCAGACTTATTTTCAACGCTATAACAACGTTATGTGCTACCTGGGATATATATAATGTATGTATGTATCATAGTATAGCATTAATAGAAACCATATCTGATTATATATTGTATAAACACAGCTTCGTTATCTCTGAGTTATATTTTGTGTTATTAGTGAAGAAAAAAATAATTAGTATTGGAGTTTTGAAAATGGAATCAATTCTATTAACATATCTGACTATTTATAAGAAAAATCGTTAACGTAAACAGGAATATTAAATTTAGTTGCATGTTTGAGAGACAAAGCAATATTTATGTATGTGACATCAAGAAAACATTATGGGTGATTACAGCAGTATAAAATTTATGATAAAAACTTCCTGTAAAATGCATGTTTTTTTTTTTTTTTTTTTTAAACACACGATAAAAAAAATTGAGAATTAAATTACAAAGTAAAAGTTTGGAAATATTTTTAAAACTAATTTGGCATGTTTTTAGAAAAGCTGAAATAATTTTGCATTAAATTAAGCAATAGGCATATCTTAAATGCAGTTTAGAAAAATAATTGCAACATTAAATTTCTTTTTGTTAGAAACTTTCGAATTAATAATAAAGTTTAAGTATCGCTAAAGAACTTTCATAAACAAATGCAGTTAAAATTTGTTGAGAATAATTTCTTAAAAAAATAAGTGAACTGCGGTTTTATTATTACTTTCAGTAACTTATGTATAAGAGAAAAGTGTTTAATTGTAAAATATCGACACCCAGTTTGCGACGGTTTTGATGTATCTTGAAAAATATTTGACTATTTAGAGGAAGTGTTGTCCTGTATGTCTCCGTGTGTGTTGTGAAAAATCAATTTTAATTATTTTCTGACGCTAGTAGACTTTGACCGTTTTACTGGACATTAAATTTAAATGAATTTATATATATATATATATATATATATATATATATATATATATATATATATATATATATATATATACATACAAAAATACTAAAAAAAAGCTTTAGTGTAGGACTCCTTCGGCGAAATTTGAAATTTGGCACCAACGTAACTCGGGCGTTTCTCGCAAAGGTCTTTACTAGCGTAAATATGATAATTTTAATTTATTAAAAACAATTTACAACAAAAAAGTTACTATATCAATGTCATCCTTTTTCCGACCGTCCTTGGGCCTTCGGGCCGGCCATAAACCTTCGGGTTGTTCAGCGGTTTCGGGGGTAATTAATACAATGTCATCCTGAAATTACCAATTCAAATTCAAAATTAATTATATATATATATATATATATATATATATATATATATATATAGAGAGAGAGAGAGAGAGAGAGAGAGAGAGATATTTCATTTTTAACGCGCGCTTTTTTATTTCCTAATTAAAAAAAAAAAAAAAAAAACTTTCCTATAGTGTTTGTTTTGATACTGATTACTATTAATTTCCTTTTCTTTTCTTCTTCCTTCAAAAAAAAAAAAAAAAAAGACTTTGATGAAATTCCGGCAAAAGCAGAATTTAGTTTAGGACGGAGAACTATTATTATTATTATTATTTATTTATTTTTTCAAATTATAACTTTGTTTTCAAATTATTGAATTATATTTTCGATAAATTTTATATTTTGATAAATGTCCAACTATCGTAAATTTGGCATCGCAAAAACCCGCAGATTGAGACTACTCTGAAAAGAAGTCTCAGTCCGGAAAAAAAAAAAAAAAAAAAATGATAAAATTCGGGCAAACGCAGAATTTAGTTTAGAACGGAGAACTATTAGATTTTTTTTTTTTTAATTATAACATTGCTTTCAAATTATTCAATTATATTTTCGAAAAATTTTAGATTTCGATAAATGTCCAACTATCTTCAAACTGGTATCGTAAAAATCCGCAAATTTTGATTAATAGACCTCAGTCCTAACATAAATAATTGAAATGTTTCGATAAGTACATTTCGATTGACGACGATTTTCTGCAAGTTAAAATTGAGGCCAGATACCGTGATATATAGAGCCATTAAGGACATTTAATTACAACATTTAATTATTTGAGTTTCATTATGTTGTTTAGAAACGCAGTTAGTTTAAAATAAACTGCACATGCATTCGCATTAATCATATGCGCGCACACACACGCACATACATACATACATAAGACTATTTGATTAATTGAAATTAATATTTAAATAAAATAAATAAAAATTTCTTATGACGTCAGTTTTATAAATTTTACGGGTCTGTACGTGTGTTTTTTTCTTTTTTTTAATAAGACATTTATGAGACATTTTTTTTAATAATGTGCTGATACAACAAATCCGTTCATAGATAAATATACTTTATTTCCGATTTTACTTAGTTATAAGATGATTTTGCTATTAGAAGGATATAAAATAGTATTTTCCAATTTTAAAAACATTTTTAATTTATCTTTTAGGGTTAATTTAAAATCATCTGATTTAAATATATATATATACAGGGTATTTATAAAGTCCCGGACCCATTTTGATGTTTATAATAAATCATAAAATAATAAAGATAGATTAAAATTAATAACATAAATTGTTAGATAGACTCAAAAAGTTTCATGACCCTTGTCAATGAACTTCCACTGAAGCTCTTCTAGTTGTGGAAATACGAAGTTTTCCAACATGTCTAAGTATACGACTGATGAGACCGTCTTTTCTGTAAAAAAGAAAGGCCCAATGACTCGGTCGTGCATTAGTCCACACCACACATTAACCTTTGGGGAATCACATAAAAATAAACATAACAATGCAATAGTTGCCAAAAACAAAAGAGAGAAAAATGCAATTAATAAGCAGACGATATTTAGAAAAGTACAGATATTTAGACTGGAAAATGAAATTATCTGAAATTAACCACACGCGCAGACGATATTTACAAAAATAAAGATATTCAAACCTGAAAAGAAAATATATGAGTTATTCCATCAATAAATGCCATACGTTTGTTTATATCTTCATTATTTTATGGGTTATTAAACATCAAAATGGGTCCGGGACTTTATAAACACCCTGTATATATAAAGGTTATATTAAATAATATTTTTTAATTATTGAAATGTAATACTTGAAATATTTGTATTTTATTAACTATATTTCAATAAATCAATTTTTCTTATATATATAATGATGTGTGTATGTATGATAGTATAGCATTAATAGAAACCATATCTGATTATATATAAACACAGCTTCGTTATCTATGAGTTCTATGTTGTATTACTAGTGAGTAATTTCTTTTCTTCCTGTTTGTCCAAGGAAATTAATTTATGGTTGCATAAAAGAAAAATCTAAGTATTCTCTGTGGGCGCAAAGAAGTATATCTTGGAAAAATTCTGATTAAGAAATATTTCTTTAACTTTAGACAAAAACGTATTATATCCAAATTATTTAAATTTTATGTGGTGATATGTAGAAATATATTAATTTAAAGAAAAACTGTTCAGAAATTATATATATACTAGCTGACCCGTCCGGCTTCGCACTGATGAACAAATTTTAGTTAAAGATGGATTGATATGTAAAAAATCAAGAAATATATCAGTTTATATGTTATAGTCAGGCAATATTATTAACTGGAAAGTCAAAATATAATTTTACAATTATTTTTTTTAATTAGTTGTTAAATGTTGGCAATTTTTACTTAATGCTATTTATTTATTTATTTCATAAAAAGAAACATTTCTTTACTCATGAATAAAAAATATTGAAAAATAAACCTTTGACATGAAAATGTTTTTGATAAAATTGACGTCATAATAGCTTTAATTATTATTTATTTTTTCATTTCGCAAATATATTTAATTTTTTCCATAATTGATTATTATTTTAATAATGTATATTAAAGGAGAAATCAATAATATGAAACAATATTCGTACAATATATACTATTACAGAATCTGGTGTGAAACAACCACACGACTTCCATTACCCACTATTACACGTAATATATACAATTTTTTGGAGATATTACTTGCATTTTTTGAGATTTTCGAGTAAGAGAAACTTGATACACGTATAAAGACACATACAACAGAGTTTGCATAGTGAGTTAAAAAATAAGGGGAAAAAAATAGATAGTTATTTTTTTTAAACACGAATTTCCGAGATCTAAAACTGAACTACCTAATCAGGATGACCGTTAATATTCCTGTAATAAGCATGTAATACTTGAGAAAGGTTATCTAAATTGGATTAAAGAAAAAATTTTCAAGAATACGTTAGAGCCGTTTTTGAGATACCAACTTTTACCAAAACTTAACATACTCAATTATTGACCTAAGAACAATAATTACATACAAAAGGATATTTAATGGGAAGTTAACATGGCGAGTTTGAAAAAAAAATCCGTACAGGCGTTTTTAAAGGAACGCACATGCGAAGTCTGAAATTGAGCTGTTTATAGAGGACGCCTATCAATTTTCCTGATCTAAGTAACTTTTCAATCGAAAGGGCATCTAATATATTATTTATATAGCAACTTTGAAGAAAATCATTAGAGGTGTTTTTGAATATGGGCTTAGGGTCCCATTTCTGGTTTTCGATGACCCAATTCCGGTTTTTCAATTTTCACGAAAATTTGGAAAATTTATCTGTACACCAGACCTGAATCACTTGTGAAGTTTAGTAGTTCTATTTTTATTAGTTTTGGAGATAGGACAGCCAGAAGATTACACACACACGTGCACATATACACACACACTGACCAATTGCCAAAAACTATACAATACTTCCACTACCTACGGTAGTAGGGTAATTGAAGTAAACACATACATCTCGTATTTACTACGATAATATACAAATTTTCGTATTACGTTTTCGATCGCCAAATGCAAAAATCGCCAATGACGATAGATATCAAATCTATGCTTTGTTTTCAATTAAAATATTGAAAATTTTAATTAAAAATTTATTTTACCAAAATTTATTATAGCTTCTAACACTTAGAGAGAGACAGTGTAACTTTTGATTATTGAAAGAAAAAAAAAGCAATCGGCTTTTTAGTTCTAGCGATCGTTCTCTACATATGCATATAAACCTTTCTTTTTTTTTATATTAGTATAGCTATAGAGCATAGGTATATTAAATAGGTTTCCAGTCAACATAATGTAACTCAAATAATTAAATGCTATTTACATTTCAGTAATGGCTGTATGCGCTATGTATATTGAGCTACTTGCCATAACTGTTAGTTGCTAAAAATAGTCGCCAAATAAATTTAAACATCTCAATACGCAAGCGAAGTATGACATCACTGACCGCCTGTGGATGCAAGAAAAAGATTTTCAATGTTAATCGCTCATTGGATTTTTTTTTTTTTTTTATTAAAATTCTAGAAGAATTATTTCCCGATTTTAATCCTCATATTTGGGTATAGATATGTATTATTTATTGTATGCATGCGTTAGATTGAGTTATTTTGCTGTCATATTGACAAAATTTTAATTTTAAATTTCAAAACTGTCACCCTTGGCGTTTTTTGTATTTGGCGATCAAAAACGTAATACGAAAATATACATGCCAGATGTATATTTTCGTAATATGTATTGTACGAAATATTGTTTCATATTATTCGTTACACTCTTAATGTAAGTTTTTAAAATAACCATGATTTTTGAAAGGAATTAAATTATATTCGCCAGATAATTTGGCGATATTTTTTTTTTCTGCCAAGGATGACGGATATCAAATCTATTCCGCTGCAACATATTAGTATATTATATCAGATACTTTATTTAGACATTTGGAAACAAATTTGACTTCAAATTATGATAGAATATTTATCCTTTCCCTTTTAATTAGTTTATTAGTTGGATGTTTATTGTGTAAATATCATCCTTTGAAATGAAATGTTTATGTTTTCAATCGAATATGGAAATTTGTCATTTTTTTTTTCTAGAGTTTTGAAATTTAAAATTCCAAGTTTTATCAATTTTACAACAAAAACAATTTAATCTAACGGATGCACATGATAACTAATACATATCTATATCCAAATATGGGGATTAAAATGGGGAAATAATTTTCCTCGATCTTTATTATTTTTTTACAAAAAATCCAGTTCACTTTTTATATTATTGTTCGCGTGAAAATATATTTTATTATATGTCTAAAAATAAATTAATTCGTAAATCTTTTTGGGAACAATTATAAATTAAAATAAATAATATTATAAAATAGAATTTCTTATTTTATTTTATTTTATTTATTTATTTATTTTTAAATTCCAATTTCGTTTACACACATCAGTTTAAACCACGGAGTAATAAAGACTCCGTGGTTTAAACATTGATGCTTAGATATTATATCATATCATATCAAATTAAATTATTAGAAAAATAAACACTTTTAATTCTATAATGACGTCAGATTTAACGTGTAAGTTTAACAATTAAAAAAGCTTTATATGAATTTCAATTTAATCCACGTGCAAATATATTTCTTTTCTTTTCACGTCAAGATATTTTAAAAACGAAATGAATATGTAAATGTTTCTTTTATGTTGGCAGCAGCTAATTTTTTTAATATTTCATTATTTCCATTTCTATTACGGCTTCTATGGGAATTTTAATTAAAATGCTCAGATTTTAAACTAAAATTTATTTTATCACAATTAAATATAGCCTATAACAATATGGCATACTGTAGCTTTCGGTCAGTGAAAGAAGTTTTTAAATCGGTTCAGTAGTTTCAGAGATTACCCTCCACAAAGAAACAATTTTTTGCGCTTTATATAATGATATAGATATATACATAAAAAAAAAAAAAAAAAAAAAAAAAAAAAAAACATGCAATAAGAACAATAATAATAAAATAATAATAATAATAATTCAAGTAGAAAACACAGTGTAATTAGCTATATTTTATTTATTTATTTTTCATTTTATGCATTTTGTTTTAATGAATAGTATGTACTTGGTACATACATAGTATATGTTATATAATTTTTAACATGTTAAATTACAAAATTAAATAGTTTAAAATTCAGTAGTCGTTTTTTATTTTTCGAAATAAATTTTTAATTCTAAAATGAAACTATATCAGATAGCACTGTGCAAAGTAAAACTTTTGTTTATTTGTCATTCATTCCAAATAGCGTATTTTAAAAATAGGTAACTGCATAAAAAAAGATAAAAGATCCGTGAATGAAATTTAACATTTTAAAATCTAGTTTCAATGAAAAAAAAAGGAAATACTTTAGCAATGCAAACTTGATGTATCCTAGATGTTGCAAATTGTATATATATATATATATATGTGTGTGTGTGAGAGATTCGTGTAATATGAACCCCTAAGCAAAAATGCTTATAAAAATTAAATGATTAAAATAAAAAGATTAATTAGTTGGCTGCTCATTACTATTGTATAGTTACATGGTTCCAACTTGATAAAGTACTCTCGGAACTATTACTAATTGCAGGAAATAATTATTTTACTTTCGTGTCGGTGGTCCATATTACACATACGTTTGTCTAATATGAACGTATTGGTTCACATTACACGTAAATAAAAAGTATGATACAGAATCAAAGACGATCGCACATCAGAGCTGCGCATTTAGTAAATTTATTTCAAGTACAGCAATCACCACAATAATAGTGTATTGGGTCAGTTATGTTGGCGCAAGGCCCATGAGCAGCATTTCCCGCATCTGATCCAGTCTTCCGTACCATCCACACAGAATATGCAGAAAGTAGGTTGGGTAACTTGATTCACAACTCTTCCCTGACCGGAGGTTCCTCGGAATGTCAGTTTTGAGACCCTTGAAGCTGCCGAGCGTTTTAGCTCTGTTGTCTTGTTCTGTGTAAGAGTGTCTTTTTGAGCTTTCTTTGTCATTCTTTCCTCCTTCCGACGCTGATGGTTGTTTAGCTTTGCCTTCTTCTGTTTTTGTTTTTCTACAATGGTATTCTTGAAACGTGGTGAAGTCAGAACAGTGGCCTCTGAAGTGTTTCCCTTTCTCATTCCTAAGCTTCTTTGTGTGCAGTGAGGAAGGGTATAGATATCTTTCACTGAGAACATTTTATGACTAATGGGAACCGGGATGTTTTCCTGGGCTACATCTTCTGAAGTTAGCTCTTCGAAAAGAGTGTTTTGTTGGATTGCAGCGTCAAGTATTGGGTTGATGTGAGTTACATTGAACAGCAAGTAGTCATTGGTCTTGTCTTCTGATGTGTCTCGTGGTGGGTTTTTATCAGAAACATCGGATGGAGCGAAGTTGAAATCATGGAATACATGTCGAATTGACAGGGTGAATTAAACTTACACAGAAACCATTAGCATCATTTTCAAGAGATGTTGCTCGTGCATAAGCCTTCCTAAACAGCTGTGAGACCTGGAATTGCAAAACGGCCCGTCCATCACGTTCCCTCATCCACTTGTCCATCTTCTGGGATTAGTAGATGCGTAATGGACAGAAAAAAGCGAGGTCCAAAGGCTATATTCTATGGGTAGTATGCGAAAAAAAAAGATAGCATGATCACTCCTGCTTCTCTGACCAATTCTACAGCCTCGAGGTTTTGAGTGTGCGACACATGTCCTTCGAGATTTAACAAAACCTTCCTGTCTTTGTCACGTTTAGCGCAACTCATTCACTGAAGAGCTCGATCGTCATCTAACCTTTTTCTGGCATTTCAAAAGAGTTCCTCGAGCAGCTCCTGTTTGCAGCTCCGGCTTTCATTCCTTAGGGAGAAACATCGCCATCGGTGGGATGAAGTGACCAGCATCACTCATTGTGCAGTCAAATGTAAAGTTCTTTCCCTTCTCTGCAGATATTATCAATCCGAATCCCTTTCTTTGCCAAGATCGTCCCAGCTTTCTGAAACGCAGTCAGCCCCTTCTCATCCGCATCCCAATTCGATCCGGTGTGAAGCCATGCTCGTCAATTAGCTTCTCTAGCAGATCGAAGAATGCGTAATTTCTCTGTCTGTTGAAACCTGAGGCTCTAGCTAATGAAGTCGGTTCCGGGGTACGAATGGAAATCTCTCAGTTCTTTGTTGAAGCGATGTGGAATTGCATTTATTGTCGCAATTTGGAATGTAAGTTTCTGGAGACTTTGGGTAGACAATCCATAGAACCTTGATTCTATATCCAGAACTTGTTGCACTACCTGGACTTCTATTTCATCCGGAAGGTCAGCTTGTCTTCCCAATATTTTTTTAGATCCATTAGCAACTTCGTTCGCATTGTCCAGATGACGCTTTAATGTTGCCTTAGGGATGTAGTAAGCTTTGGAAGCTGTATTTAATCCTGATATTTTCTATCGTACAGCATTAATTGCCAATTCCAAGTCAGTAATGTCCAGTTTCCACGCTTTCCTTTTGATTTTTTTTCAGCTCGTGTAGTCATACTAAAGTAAAAAGTAAACTTGCAACAAAGCATAACAAGGCTTATTATACATGTAAAATAGGTTTTATAAACAAGCTCTTATTATAATGCAGTAAAAAGTAGTAACAGTAGGCATGGGAAGTTTCAAGATTTTATTTGAATTAGTTCATGAGATAAGGGAAGTTTAATATTTACCCCATTTCAACCCCTTATGGGTCGAATTTTTAAACCTTTGAATCATAAATGATGTACAATTTGAATTACATTAATTAAGCCCTTCTTTGTACTTCTCGTATAATATATTAAATAAAACAAGCTTCAAGTTAATAGCAATATGCTTAATATTGTACTTTTGTCTACAACGTGTAATCTAATTACTTCAACGTGTAATATAATTAAGTCATAAGTTTATTGTATAAAATATTATATTACCAAATAATATCGCACGAATATTTTCCGAACGGCACTATTCCTCCAATAATCTAGATGCCATTTTACAGTTTTGTCTAAGTTTCCAACATATTATTATAGTACATCAATGGATCCAACCATAGAATCGAACTTATATACCGAACCTTCATAAACTCTAAGATTTTCTATGAAACTAATAAAGCACTTACTAATGAAACTAATTACCTATGAAACTAATAATAACTTTCACAAGTGCAATTCCTAATCATTTATCACATGATGGAAGTGAATGTCATGTTTGACAGCCGCTGATTCAAGCGCAAATACAAATATTCACAGTATTTTTATTTCAAAAATCTCACTGTCCTTGACATAACACCATTGGAAAAAATTCAATCAAATTAAGATCCAGAAGGCAAAGATACGTATTTATCCTTATATTGTAAAATTACCAGTTACAAAGTATAACCAGATAAACAATATTTGCTTACTATGATTACTATGATTACTATGATTACTGCAATGATTACTTTTTCACTTCAAGGTATAAAATTCTGATATTATACGTAAACACACACACACACATACATACACACTCAAAAAAAGGAAACTCTTTTCGGATTACGTTTTTTAGTTGTATGTTAACTTAAAATAATTTTATTTCTTTGTTAAAAATGAATATATTCTATTAATACTGTCAGAAATATAACATTTGTATGCAAAATATATTATCATTACGAGTACATGAAAGTAAATAGAAGTTAATTATAATTTTCGTTACAATAAAAAAAAAAAAAAAAAAAAGTGTTCATAAAATAAAATGTAAACGATATTTAAACTTAGAAGAAATGGCATGCTTTTAGAAAGCAGAATATACTCCTTTAAAAAAAAATGTTTTTTAAAATTAAATTTGACATACTTTTTGAAAACTTAAAAAAAAAAAAAAAAAAAAAAAAAAAAAAAAAATAGTTTTTGTTCTGCCTGCTAATAGATCGAAGTTTGTTAACGAAACCATTTTTTAATTCATGAAATCAATGAAGGTAGTGAATCAACGAACGCTTTTCTCGCTTCGCTGTTCACTATATTTAAAGGAAACTCTTTTCTATATCGCTTTATAAACAAAAATAAATTTTAAAGAAATCATGAAATTGCCTTAAAGCCCGCTTTGTTTCCCCACTGCCGAAGGCAGTGACTCACTCATTCGCAAACTCCCGGGTCTCTATCCCTATTGCCTGTGGCGATATCTTACCAGTGGTCTTCCATTTGTGTGCTAGCAGATGACAGTTTCGATACGGACAGTATAAAAAAAATTGAAGTAGGCATTTTATATTTAAATCCCAGTTACATGTGAACAACATTATATGTGGTGTACATAATATTTTCTTTCACGTTATTTTCTACATTTATTTGATTTATTCGATTAACCATAAAATGACAACAATTTCACACCAAATATAATATTACAATGCGCTATGATCGGCTACGTCTATCGCATGAGACAATTATTTTTTGTGCTTATAATAGTAGTTGAGTTAGTTAATAGTAATTAGTATATAGAAAAATAAATAATGAAATATGTAAACCTGATCATGGTACAACCTTAACGTAGCTCCCCTTGGC
Source organism: Salticus scenicus (assembly GCA_963930645.1). NCBI lineage: Eukaryota > Metazoa > Arthropoda > Arachnida > Araneae > Salticidae > Salticus > Salticus scenicus. The sequence goes on along the minus strand of OZ005654.1, from coordinate 188,213,691 downwards.
GACTTTTGAATTTTTGTCTTCAGTTTAGACAAAAATACATAATTTATGTTATTATTATTAATTTTTTTTTTGTTTCTTTCTTTTCCTTTTCTTTCTTTTCTGTTTTTCAATATTTTATAATTTATTTATATTTTTTATGCTCTACTTGGCTTAAAATGGCTTTTACGTAAGTGGAGACCTTGGCGAAAAATGTCCGATCTGTTTCAGTATCAAAATTTTAAAAATTACCCAAGATTATCAATAAGTAAATCTCTTTAATGTAATGCTGAATTAGTTGTCATGCCAAGCGCGAATCATCCGTGCCAAAAACATACTGTTTAACCCCTTCAGGGGCGGTGGTATATATTTTATACCACCAAATTTCACTTCCCAATTGCAAAAATTCATCCAAGAAATTTTTTGGAAAAACTCACGTTTTTAACATATCAGAAAAGACCGGTTTTTTTAACCTTAAAATTTAAAATTTCTTTTAGTTTAATTTAGTTCATGAGTTCCGGTGGCAGTATAATTTAAATGATCCGAATTGTCTTGCGCCGCAAAGGGCTAAACAAAAGTGGGAAGGGGGATCTAAATTTGAGGTATATTAATTAATTAATTAATTAATTAATGATTATTATTTTTTTTACTCCTTTTTCATATTTTCAATTTTTCATGTGCAGGAGCAAATTTAATATTTATTTATTTATTTTTATTTATTTTATTTTATTTATTTATTTATTTATTTTTTTTCGCGTGAAAGCATATTTTATTTTATGTTAAAAAAAAAAAAAAAAAAAAAAAGTAATTTTTTTGGCAACAATTAAAAATTTAAATGTTCATTATTAAGGCTTTTACCAGGTTATTATTTTAACATTTTAATTAAGTTTAAAAATCTAATCAAAATTTCGCTACAAATAAGAAATGAAAGGGGCATTTATTCTGAATCCGTCGGTTTAATTAACTTACCGATCGGATAATTAAGTTTTTTTAAATTAAATAAAGTATGAAAAGCTGGTGGCAACTTGCGTCAATACACAGACAAACAGACTCAAAAATCTCTTAGCCATTTAAATATATAGAGATTACCTTTTTATTTTAATCACCATAGGCATTCTATACATATAATAAAATAATATGTTTGTGTGTCGTGTATGTATATCCAGAGCTTTTTAGGAAAACGGTTGATCGCAGAGCTACACTCATTTGCATGGAGGCTCGAAATGACCTCTCCTGATTCACCTCGAAGACGGATATTCGAATTTCTGATTAGTTTTCTTTTAATTAACTAAAATGTGAAAATAATAACCTTCTAATTTCTGATGAAGTAGCCATTAAAATTGTATCCATAATTTAATTGTTGCCATTTTTTTCGACAGAATTTAAAAAAAAAAAATGAATATTTACTTAAAAGAGGAAAATACATTAGAAATATCAGTCGTATCGTACAAATAAGGTACCAAATGAAAGAGGCTAATTTTGCAAATCCGACGGATTAAACAGCTTATCGATCGGACAGTAGATTTCTTAAAATTAATTAAGGTATGAATTTTAGGTGGCAACAGCAGAATATTGTATGGAAACCGTTTTCTCTTTTAAATAGATTATTTAAACTCTATGAACCTTATTTTTATTTTATGAGTTTCATTAACAGATCCTCCTGGGCGATTTTTTAAATTTTGGTGTTAAAGTACACCGAATGCTTTTCGACAAGAAATTTAATATAGCAACAGCCATTTTAATCTAAGTAGAGCATAAAATAATAATAATAATAAAATAAAATAAAGTATTACAAAAAGAAAAAAAAAAAATATAAACCTACATAGTAGTCACATAAATGATTTTTTTTTAGAAAGTTTATAGAAAAAATGCAGTTTTAAAGGTAACAAATTTATTTCCGCAAGAATTATTTTAAACTTAAAAACCATTAAAAATATAAACAGAATAGGAAGGATATAAACAAAAAGTTGTCTGATAAAATTCTTAGCAAAATGGTCTTCTCCTTTTTTATACGAAAAAGGAAAATCCATCGCTAATATGGCGACAAAAATTCAAAAGCAGCCATAGGCGCAACATGATAAAGTTATGTAGCACGATAATGTTTACCTATTTATTTATTATTTTTTTATGTACTAATCACTATGCTAATTTATCAATTTATCATACAAATAAATGAGCCTCTGTGTGCGACTGCATTTTCACGCTGTCGAATATAAATATAATATTTAAATAATTAAATAAAAATAAAAATATGTTTAATGGGAAATATATATAACCATAAAAGGATTGGTTGTCTAAAATACGACAGAAATAATGACCATACCAAATTGCTACAAGGGATTAAGTCTTATTTTTACAAGGAATTAAGTCTAAAATGGTGACAAAAATGCAAAAGTCGCCAAAGAGAACTATATCAAGGCTGTATTATGATCAGGTTTGCAAACTAAGAGTTATATATAACCACAAAAATCAATTGTCTCATGCGACAGACGTAGCCGGTCATAGGATATTGTAATACTTGGCGTGAAATCGCTGTCATTTTATGGTTGATCGGATAAACAAAATAAACATAGGAATTAACGTAAAACCAAATATTATGTGCACCACGTATAATGTTGTTCATATGTAACTAGGATCCAAATATAAAAGGGATACTTCAATTTTTTCGTTACTACATATTTCGAAACTGTTATCTAATAAGCACCTAAATGGAAGCCCACTGGTATGGCATTGTCGCAGATAATAGGGACAGGTGTCCGAGTTTTAGCGGATGACCTAAATCGCTGCCGAACGCAGCAGGAATCTGAAGCGAGCTTTTGAGTAATTTCAGTGTTTTGTTTTATTTTATTTTTATAAAGCTATATAGAAAATACTTTCCTTTAATTTTAGTGACCAGCGAAACTGGCAAAGCCTGCTAGTAAAATAATAAATTTGCAATGTCTCAAGATCCATGTGTAAGTTACCTAATATTAAAAAATATTAATAATTTATTTTATTTTTAACTTTTGAATATTCAAATTAGAAAACTTTTCTTAATATACTATTACCAGATTTAAATTATTCCCATGTAATCACTTTTATTTAACCTTTACTGTAAACAAATTTAATCCGGTTAGTTCATTTCTAAAATAAATAATTGTATTCTGTTTAGTCGAGGATATTGATTGTGAAAAAAATAAATAAAAATAAAAATAAAACTTTTAAATTGTTTTTTTATTTCCATAGCCATGGGCAATAATAATAAAACAATAAATGTCTTTTCAAACTTAAGTTTCAAACGTTTGGAAAAGTGCCAGTAAATGAAACAAGTGTTGTTTTGACCTACTTCATGAAATGTTCGGACTTCTTGCCAAACTCTGTGATAAGGACGAAAACAATACTATTTTTCATATTGAACTTTTATATTGTACACGATATATCAAATCATAAATTTCTCTCTTTACATAAGTGACTAATAAATTTTTTGCTAAAAAGAGAACGGTTTAACACTTTTCTTTTACACTCTAGTAGGAATATGAACTATTTCTGAATAATCTACAAAGTTTCTTTTGTATTAGAATTGCATATTACAAATACAGTGTGTCCTAAAAAGTCCAGTACTCCATTTTAAAGAACTCATTGTGTCCATGATTTTTTTTTTTAAATATTAAATTTTATCGCCTGCTTATTATTGCATCAATTCTTTAATTTTTATCGTTTGTTTCTTTTCTTGCTCAAGTTGTGTGAGAATAAAGTTTCATGTTAGTTTGTTCTTCATAATGAAATGAGTTTATCACACATTCAGAGAGTTAAGCTGTTTGAAGTTTATTTTGAATATAAATCATATGAAAGATGCAAAGGTGTTTGGCGATATAAATATCCAGATGATGCAATACCGAGTAAAAATATGCTATATTAGCTCGTTCAACAATTTCGTAATACAGGTTCTGTGGAGGTGTGTACATGTTTCTCTACAAGAAGCATGTTAAAACGCGTTTCTAAACACATGCACAGACGAGTTCAGCTTTGCCTCCTAGAAAAGTGTGGACATTTTGAACATTTATTATAAATGTAAGTTCTGTATTTTTTCTCCGTTATTTTAAATGTGCCTTTTATCATTAGCGTAAAAATAATCGTTTTAAGTTTGTTGTTTTGTAAATAAAAAATACATCAGCGTCAGTACTGGAACTTTTAGGACACTCTGTATTAAAAAATAATAATAATGGAATGATTTAAAAAATATTCTGTATATTTTATTTTATTTATTATTTTTATTATGTCTCAATTAATAAAATATTTGCAAAAATAAAGATTTAGGAAATTCTAATATCAAATTAAATTGTTTCATCGCGTTACTTGAAAGAAAAAGGAGGAAGAGAGGAACAGCGACATTTTCACAGATATATGTGTTATTAAATTTTCTCGATAGCACAGAACATTATTTTTTAATTACGCAGATGTCACACATACTTTATTTTAATTATATATATTTCGATAAAATATTTTTACAGGTAATTATAATTAAGAAAATCTTCTTACCTGTATTCATCGATCTAGCATCCGTTCTCAAATTTCTTTATTTAGAAAGCTAAATCACTGAATTGATCTTCTATAAAGAAATATGTATTAGATTCCAAATAATTTAGCACACTAATTAACGACATGACTTTGTGCCTTTTAGATATTTAATGAAAGAATTAAAGAAAAGAAAAAAGAACATAAATTTGAATTACTGAGCTAATAAACGCTCCGAACATTAATAGATCTGCATTACTACTACAGATGAAAAGATTACATGTACACTGATGCAGGTGCAAGCGGTTTTGTAGGCATTCGCAGATGCCTTATTTATTTGATTTCACAGCTCGAATCGAAAGTAGAATGTTTTGATAGTGTGTGAAATATATATATTGGGCAGATAATTGTTATATATTACAACAATGTGTACATAAAAATAATAATAATAATATCTGAAATGACTCTACTCGAATTTTCGATCATATTAAGTGGTTAACCGTTGTTTAAATAAACTAAAGTAATATAAATTGTTAAATGAACAAAGAAGAAAATTATAATAGTGTATTTGAGTATTTCTCCCTGATTTCGTTTCGTTTAGTATAAATGGAGCTGTAAGCTCTGAGTCACATCAGTTGAATTTTAACCGTAATCTACTATAGCGTACAATAAGCAAGAATTGAAGAAACCGTAAGAGTTATAAAAAAAAAAAAAAAAAAGAAGAAAAGAAAAGAAAGAAAGAAAGAAAAGAAAAGAAAACTGCTGTTATTGCCATAAAAACTTACTAAATTAGACATATTTCTTGTTACAGTAAAAGAAAAAAAAAATAAATAAACAAATTTCATCAGAATTCACATACGAATTTTATTACGCAATAAATATTCAAAATACGATATAAAATTGTGATAATATCAAATAAGTTTATTTTTTTTTTTTTTCATTTAATAAGTAAAAGAATGAAGAAAAAAACTTTTTAACATGTTGTTATATGTGTTATATGTATATTTGTTGTTATATGTAATGTGTTATGTAAGTAGCATAACACACCTTACGCACTATCTGTGAATAAAAATGCATGCATTTTCATTAAGAAACTTTTCGCCTTTAGTAGTAATGCGCTGCTGACACAAACCAGCACCATATCGTAGAATAAACAGAAATTTCAAAAATTGTAGAAAAAATCATAAGCGACTACAAAAACAAGTGCACTGAAAAAAGAAAATGAACTACCACTGGTAAATAAAATAAAATAAAATTAATATAGTTCGATGTATTCTTTTATTTTCTTTACCGAACTGCAATGAGTAATAAAAGTAATGTTTTCGGCCAAAAATTTCGACATCGTTTTTTTACCTGATTTACATATTTTAAGGTTAACTAATTCCAAAAAGTTGCTTTTAGTAATTAATCATGATCATTATATATGTATGTGTGCATGTATGTATGCGCGTGGGAAATAGTCTGACAATCATATCTCACAAACTAATAAGGATAAAGGGATGAAACTTCATAAATAAGACATGCCTGACATATAAATAACTTTTTCAACTTTTGGTGAAAATTTTAGTGCTGAAAATAGGACCGCAGGTAAGTATTTAAAAAAGACTTTAAGTATATATATATATATATATATATATATATATATTTATATATTTATTAAGTTGCCACATAAACCCATTTATATGTCCTTTAATACATATTAATTGACTAGTTCAAGAAAACTGATAGACATCTTTACTGAGAAAAAAGAAAAAAAAAAAAAAAAAAAAAAAAACCTCCACTTTAGAACGGATAAGTAGTCATTTTCTGCATCCCTAAAATATTACCAGCAATGAATACAACGTAAACAATTTCTATCCTGTACTTTTCTAGTTGGTGGAATTAATGAATAGTATGATTCTTTGTATTGTAAAAAAATATCGTTTGATTTCCTAGAATTATGTCATAAAGCAAGATTATAATTGCTAAAACTCGCATCTTCAGTACACATTTATTTTCAGAGAATTCTAAATAAGTTTAACCACATAATATAGGAAAAAGATCTTGAATTCTAATAGGAGTGCTTAGAACTCGCTGGCAAAGGGAACTAGAATTTATAAGGATAACATGGAAATACTTTTATTAGCAACACAAGTTAATTTTTAGATGTCAGAAGATTTTTTTTTCAGTGTTGTATAAATAGGTCAATTTTTGATCTCGCAAATACATTCCTTTAAATACAGTTCTACTTTTTTTTTTTTTTTTTTTTTTAAACTTGCCATATTAACTCTTTTTTAGAAATCATTTCATATGTTATTGTTATTTTCGGTTGATCAAATGAGTTTGCCGTGTTTCGGTACATATCAGCAGTGGGACAGAAAATTGGTATTATAAAAATGATTCCATTTATTTTCATCAAATTTTCTACATAGATTATTTTTCTAGATACCTTTTAGCATGTATTATTTGTTTACTACAGGGAAATTAACAGGCTTGATTAGATAGGTCATGTTGATTAAATTCTAACTAGACTCATGCATAAAGAATTGACCTGCATCAAAAACATTTTACTCAAACGAAACTGAGTTTTAGCATGCATAATATTAAGAAAAGCTAACTCACCTCTCTCCTGCATTTCCTCTGGTCGCTTGGAATAGATTTTAAGCCCCACACAAAATAAAGATTAAATCATTGATTACTAATATACTGGAATTTAATAACAGACTTGCAGAATATCAAGACAACAGATCAGAATATGTGATCGACATAAATCTTAAACACATTTTCTCTTGACTTCACGAATTGTAAGACAGATGACAACTTATTCAGAAGAGTTGTGGAAACAAACACACAATATTATTTCACAGAATTAATCGAATAACATTTAAAGAATTTCGAATGCCTTTTATGACTTAAATGAATTGTCACAAAGTAAAAGAATAAAGTTTTACTGAGAATAGTTCATGATTGCACATGGTTTTAGAATCGACTACAAATTAAACAAAAGTTTGATTTGATTTAACGAATAATGATTAACGAATAAAATTAGAATTATCAGGTATGATTCCATTAGATTATGAATACCTGAACGATTTTACTTGACTCCCGAAAACGAACATGTTTCCGAGAGAGCCAAAATAATAATAACAATAATAAAAAAAGGTTCTCTTTCATCACGTGACCGTCTGGTTTCCTGTACTGGCGCCCGCACTCCGATTGCTTCAACATACTGCGCGGGCGGGGAAGGCACCGGGGCAGGAGTCGACATACTTGGAACAGGGATGACAAGTTGCTTGACATATTTGCTTGGTTTGGCTGTTGGTTGAGGCTCTGCATATGTTGTTTAGTCCACCTTCTCCAAAATGTCTTTTTCGCCTGTATAAGAAAATTACACCTAGAAGAGAGACTTAAAAACATGAAAGTTAGTGAGTTTTCTGGCAATTTTAATGGTAGTATAGACTTCACTGCCAAACGAAGATAAATCAAGCATTCTCTCTTGACTGGTTTAAGAGTGGATCGCCCGTGAGGGATCCAAAAGTTTTTTGGAATAAGAACCAGACTAAATAAGACTAAATTAGAACCAGCATGAGCACTTAAGTAGTGATAATGTGTGGTGGATAAGGATGTAAAGTGGTGGGATTCCGGTAACAAAATTTGCTGGTTTTCTTGGAGATTGAGAGCGAGGGGAGGTTTAGAGCTTCCTACAAGGGTATTGTCAAAGGATTGTTCCTGAACTGCAACTGAATGTAGAGGGTACATGGGTGGTATTTTATGGATGTGGAGGTCTTTAGTAGGGGAATCTTGATTATCAAAAGTTTTCTGAAGTGCGAGATTTTCCTTATTTAACATCGTATTTTCATTTTTTAGGGTATTTTCAACTTTATAGCTCAGGAGATGTTTTCGAATATCAATAAAACGATTTGGACTCAAAGTCGCAGAAATCGGTACTCTTTTAACAGGGCTTGAAAAAAGTGAATGAGAATTCGCAGGAAAGTCAATGATTGAAGTATTTTCAGACAGATTTTTCTCTATAAAAACATTAGACTCATAAGCAGATAATTTTTGACAGTTAATTGGAATATCAGATGATTTAAGAGCAGAGACTGGTTCTAGGGACAGAGTTTTATCACATTTTTCACCTTGTATTGATGTAGAATTATGATCAACATTGTCGACACCTTTTTTGGCACCGTGAAGGGTTAAATCAGACATGCGAGCATTTTGCACTAAACCCACAAGTGAGGGACAGGAATGATGCATAGAATTGGTAGGTGGGATAGGAGGAGCTGCTCGGATACAGAAGTTAACAATGGGTGCATAAGCTGTTCCGTAGGTGACAGTATTCAATTCGTAAAAAGATAATTGGTCATTGGGAGATTCTTTCCAAACAATTCTTTGGTAGATTCTATGTTTCCTTTCAGTTAAGATTTGCCGATACATTTTAGCTATGTTTGCACTGAACGCTACAGGGTTGGCTCGAAATTTTACTAAATTGTCAAAAATATTTGACTGTAGTTTAGGACCAATATATAAAATGTCATTTAAAGATTTGTTATTTGTTGTTTTAAACGAGGCGTCAAATACTACACGTAATTTTGTTGTTTCAGAGTTTTCACTTACCACATCATGATGCGGTAAATAATAATGTGGCGTTTCACTAAATTTGTTTTGATTTAATTTTGTCATATGACCCAAAGATTCGTTCATGAAATTCGAATACTCCACATTTAATTGTGGATTCTTTTTAATTTTATTTTCAATGGAAAGAAATCTTGAAATAGCACCTGACTTACTGTCACCTAGTGCCTTATCTGGCTTAAAAGGCAGATGAACTGCATATTTTCCCTGCGTATTCCTTTTTGTTTTTGTGAAATAAATATTTTCCACAGGATCATTTTCTAAATTTTTTGTATCTACATTTTGTGTAGATTCTCTATCAAAAAATTGTTTCAATGTATTATTTAAGTCATCATCAACAGTGAGGTGACATAAATTTAAGTTTGTAAAATGAAGACTTTCGACTTTTCCTGAAAGGAGGTAACCCAATTTAGTGGGAAATGCTGTAGGAGTTCCAGCTGGCCCTTGAATTGGACTGCCATTGCAGATTGAGGCGACTAATTCTGCCCCAAGAAGAATATCGATGGGACCACTAGCAAAATAATTGGGATCAGCTAGTTGCAATCCTTTTATGTGTGGCCACTCATGTTGCGGTAGTTGGAAATTAGGGAGAGGTGAGGTAACCCTATCAACTGTAAAAGCGCTGACTGAAAATGACTCCGACGAAAAATGCGGAGTGAAGCTAACTTCTGTTTCGTTTAGAGCAGTCTCTGCTAAAACGCAATTAATCCCTATTATACTATGCGACGTGCTCCGTAAGGGCAAATTTAGTCGCTTAGCACATTCCTTAGTTATTAATGAATTTTGACTAGCATTATCTATCAAAGCTTTACAATGCATAATTTTTCCTTTATTCGATTTAACCTTAATTAGTGCTGTAGATAACAAAACATTACTAGAATAAAACTGAGCACTATTAGAGACTGATATATCTGGCGATACATGATTCGCCCTTTCAGAATTTATATTTCTACCATAAACATGTAGCAATGTATGATGTTTTTCTGCACAATTTTTACAATTAATGTTTATCCTACAATTCTCCAGCCTATGATTTTGGCGTAAACAATTTTGACATAATTTATTTAATTCAACGAATTTCCATCTTTCATTAACCGGTTTTGAATTAAATGTCGGACATTTAAATAACGGATGATGCTCATTACAAAGAATGCACGTATTTTCCCTTTTCACAATTGTACTCAGTACATTATGTATATTTTTCGAATTAGTGAATTTTACGTCTTGTTTACATTTTATCTCTTCAACACCGCGCGCTTCGCGCTCAACGAATTTCCTAAAAAGATCAAGATCAGGCAATTTATCACTGTCCAACATTAATTCCCATCTCTGTTTTAACGATTCATCCAATTTCCCCATCATGAATTTTATTATAATTAAGTCGCTTAACGCATTAGAATCTAAACCCAAAGTTTTTAAGTTTCTGACGGCTTCGTTACAAGTATCTAATAACTCAAGTAAAGTTTTAGCATTGTTTGCTTTTACAATTTTCATAGAAAATATTTTGTTAATTTGACTCAATGCTAATTGTCTCTTATTTTCATATCTTTCATTTAATATTTCCCAACATTGATCTAAATTTTCCTCTTTTAGAGCGAATCCTCGAATTAATTTAGCTGCGTTTCCGCGCACTGAAGAATGTAAATATTGCAATTTTTCAATTTTGGATAATTGATTATTTTGTAGAATTGTCGAATTAAAAATTTCTTTAAAAGAAATCCAATTTTCGGTTTCACCAAAAAATTTTGGAAGATCAAATTTAGGTAATTTAATAAGAGAGGATTTACCATTTTTCTCATCTTTATTTTCCGCGTGAGTATCTGAATCGCACGCGTTTACTTCTGTTTTCTCCTCTAACTCCACCAGTAAATCAAAAACCACTCCCTTATATCTCAAATACATATCCATATAATCCTCATTCTCATTAGCGGATAAATTTTTAAATATTGCCGCAATTTCATGATCATACGATTGAACTTTGGTTTTTAATAATTTAACCTTAGATTGTTCATCTTTACTACACCCCTTTACTCTATCTCTAAAACTATCGATTTCCTTACATAAATTTTCAAATAATAAAACTTGCTTAGATAATTTCGGCATTTTAGAATATATAAGTTTAAATACACATAACTATAGGCCTTCGAATTACAGAACAAACATTCAAGAACAAAAATAAATCATTTTAAGAATAAATGATTACGAATAAGAATAAGAATATCAAATACATATTAAATATATATAGTTTTTTTTTCTTATATATATATATAAATCATCGATAGCCTCATGGCTCTAAGACGGACCAAAAACATGTTGATTAAATTCTAACTAGACTCATGCATAAAGAATTGACCTGCATCAAAAACATTTTACTCAAACGAAACTGAGTTTTAGCATGCATAATATTAAGAAAAGCTAACTCACCTCTCTCCTGCATTTCCTCTGGTCGCTTGGAATAGATTTTAAGCCCCACACAAAATAAAGATTAAATCATTGATTACTAATATACTGGAATTTAATAACAGACTTGCAGAATATCAAGACAACAGATCAGAATATGTGATCGACATAAATCTTAAACACATTTTCTCTTGACTTCACGAATTGTAAGACAGATGACAACTTATTCAGAAGAGTTGTGGAAACAAACACACAATATTATTTCACAGAATTAATCGAATAACATTTAAAGAATTTCGAATGCCTTTTATGACTTAAATGAATTGTCACAAAGTAAAAGAATAAAGTTTTACTGAGAATAGTTCATGATTGCACATGGTTTTAGAATCGACTACAAATTAAACAAAAGTTTGATTTGATTTAACGAATAATGATTAACGAATAAAATTAGAATTATCAGGTATGATTCCATTAGATTATGAATACCTGAACGATTTTACTTGACTCCCGAAAACGAACATGTTTCCGAGAGAGCCAAAATAATAATAACAATAATAAAAAAAGGTTCTCTTTCATCACGTGACCGTCTGGTTTCCTGTACTGGCGCCCGCACTCCGATTGCTTCAACAGGTCATTTATAGTCCTTGAAATTGTATGTACCAAAAATGCCTCTAATGATTTTTTTTTAATTCGATATGTAAATTCACTTTTATATGTTTTTACTTTGCATGTATCAATTTGCTCTCACAGGAAAATTGTTATCTGTCTAATTTGTCTTCTGACCATACGATTTCCAATTTCGCATACAATATGTGTAAGTAGGAGTAAGAGAAGTCGCATGGTCGCAGCACGAGATTTGTTTTTATGGCTTACAATACCTAATAAAATTAAATCTTTTAACTTTAAATGAAAATATCTTATGTATTTTAGCAACTCCTTCAGTATGAAATATCTTACTATAACAACCAAATGCAAAATTTAAGCATTAACATTTTTTTTTTCTTATGCTGTTTTTATTATAAAAAATATTAGATTTAGAAACATATGCCCTTTCAACAGGTGTTTTGTCATTTCTTTTTTTTTTTTTTTTTTTTTTTTTTTTTTCAAGTAATAAGTTTTATTTTAAGAGCAGACATATTTCTTTACAATTAATAATAAATCATTTTTCACAGAAAAAAAAAAATTGAAGAAAAGAAAAATGTAAACGATATTGATTAAAAATTGCGATGAGTATCTATTATCTTATATATATTATAAATGTGAATGTCCGTTTATTTGACTGAGTTTCACGCTAAAACTGCTCGATGGATTTCGATAAAATTTGTTATGGAGATAGCTTATACCCTAACTTAGAAAGTTGGCTGCCTTTTATTCCGAAAAAAACCTTTTTTTTTTGTTATTTTTATGCATAAAATAGCAATTTTGTAAGCTAATAATAGCAAAAAATTAGCCATTTAAATTTTAACCATAATTTAATTGTTGCCAAAATTAAATTTAATTATCCATAATTTAATTGTTGTCGAGTTTATTTTATTTTTTTTTTCCAGCAGGAAAATAAATACATTTATCTAAACGTGAACAATAAAAAATAAAATAAATAAATAAATTATGCATCTCACAAAAATTGACGTCATTTTAAATTAAAAATGTCTTTTACAAAGTGCTAATATAGTTTACGTTGCTAATGTGTGTTGTACTAAAATCAGTTTTATTTATAGATCCTCCTGGGTGATTTTTTAAATTGTTGCGTTGAAGTACACGGAACATTTTTCGCCAAGAGGTTTAATTTAGCAACAGCGATTTTAATCTAGGTAGTTCAAGAAAAATGTAAAATTAATAAAGTTGTGTAGCACGATAATGTTTAGTTATTTATTTTTTTTTTATATACCATTCACTACGCTAATTTAACATACAAATAAATGAGCTGCTGTGTGTGACTGCACTTGCACGCTGTCGTGCAGAAATATTTGATTAATTCAAATTAATATTTAAATAACTAAATAAAGATATGTTTAATAGAAAGCATAGTCTTGGAGACAAACTTGGCGAGTGGGCGACCAAATTTGGTGAAAAATGATAGTTTAGGGTTCCCGATGTTTCGAAGCTCTCCGACACACGGGAACGTAGACCTTGAGCTTACCAAGGGATTCTCGATGGAGTCATCTCCAAGCCCCATCGCCAAAAGTTATAAGTAGGTGTGAGTCGATTTTTGCGAAAGAGTATGTAGTCACTGCGATCCAGAGTTATTCAGAGACCTATTCTGAGTCATTGCACTTTAGGGATTGAGCTCTAAGCAACTGGACATTTTTCGTGAGTGAGTGAAAATTTTTGCTCTGGTGTAGTTCATGTTATTTGCTTTACTCCTGTGGAATAAGTGACTATTTTTTAGACTGTCCCAGAACATTCATCGAATAATGACTTATACTGTACGAGTAACAGCTTCAACTGTTTCCAGAATATTCGAAGAATTAACACCAGCTATTGGACTATTTTCGAAAATATTTGTTTTAATAATAGTTTTTTTTGTACAGATTCGAGAAGTTCAAAAAATGTTTGATATTGCCAAGGAGGTCCCATACTAAAGCTGTGACGAAAATAGTCGCCAATCGAAATATATTCAGTTACAAAGAAATCATTTAAATATAGTGTCCAGCGAAGCGGGCAAAGCCTGCTAGTAGATACATAAAGATTCTCATACTCTTTCAAAATTCAGGTGAAATATTCTTCTATCTTTTATTTTTTTTCTTCATACTTGTATGCAAATAATTGTTAAAATAATACATACAAACATCTAATTTAGATGAGGTGTTTATTATGAAATATTATACAGTCGAACCTCGTTAACGTGAACACGCTTAACGTGAATTACTTTTAGCATAAACTGTTTTCGTAATTTTCGTCAAAAGGAAGATTAGTTTAGTTATATAAAGATTAGTTACTGATAGCATGAACTACTGATAACATGAACAAATTTGATATCTCCCTTGAGATTTACGTTAACAAGGTTCGACTGTATTGCCAATTGTGTTATACTGAAAATTTCATTTTCCAAATTAACAATTATACAGAGTAAGTCAAAATGAATATAGCGATTACAAACGGCTATAGTCCTTAATGGAATTTAATGGAAAAGAAATTATCGATAAGATTAACACAGAATGTAGATGGAAATTCAAAATTTTGTATACATACGTGATAGATGTTCTATTTGACTTCCCTTGGTCACACGGACAACATTCTAGGCGGTAGTCCATTTCACGCCATACATTCTGAAGCATTTCTTCAGTCACCGACGCAAGCGCATTACAAATGCGTACTTTGAATTTCTTCAATTATTTTGGGCATGGGAAGCCCATACAAACTGTATTTCACATAAACCCATAGATAAAAATCGCAGGGTCTCAAAGTACGCATTTGTAGTGCGCTTGCGTCGGTGACTGCAGACATGCTTCAGAATGTACGGCGTGAAATGGAAAACCATCTAAATCTTGTCTGTGTGACCAAAGGAAGTCACATAGAACATCTATGACGTATGTATACAAAATTTTGGAGCTCCGTCGACATTCTGTGTTAATGTTATCGATAAATTCTTTTCCATTAAATAGTTATAGCCGTTCGTAATCGCTATATTCGTTTTGATTTACCCTGTATTTTTAAAAAGTACATTAATTCAGTAAAACAATAAAACTGAATATAGAAAAGTCTGGTTATAATTTAACATTTGGTTGCATGTACATTATTTTTCTGTCGTTATTGCATTATGTTGTCTCTCTTTTCATTACATTCCTTTTATTAATACCTAATCTTTTATTCATCCTCATCATTTCTTTTACGGTTATTTTTAATAGAGTTAATGAGGTGATATCAGCTTACAAATTTTCCCCAAGTAAAAGTTATATAAAGGTAGATTAATCCAAATTTCATAGTCATATGTTATTATGTTAAATAATTATGAGCATTAAATGAATTGAATAATAACTAAAACGTTATTACCCAGTATTTGAAAAGTAGTCTTTATATTATAATAATCAATAAATAACACAAAAATAATATTTCAGTAAAATTTTGCTTTTTTTATTGATAATTCAGTTTAAGTTAAAAAGAAATTATCATGTACTACATTAGGCTTTTCCGTGAGTAAAAATATAAAGAAGAAATAGTAGAAATACCTTGCTTCATTAACTTTTTTGTTGAAGAATACAACTGAAATACATAAACAAATATAACAATATAAACTGAATTTGTTTTAATTTTGACAGTTCTGAAAAAGGAGTAATAAGAAGTTTTAAAAAAATTCTCAATAAATTCAAAATTCCTTCTGCAAAATGTCAATAAAATGGATTTAAAATATTATCATTGTTAAGCATCCTTTAAGTCAAAATCCATATGTGAAACTTTGAAAGTTATTTTTGATGTATTGGGATGTTGCCAAATTTAAGTTCTTACTTAGTTGACCCATTTTCTTATCGCTCATTGACATTTTATGAAAGATGCTAATAAACTTTGGAAAAAAGCCATTTTATTAAAAAAAAAAAAAAAAATGTTTGTTAAAAAAGAAATGATTTTTTAGGATAAAAAGCAATTTTCATATTATTATGCAAACAACTTCATATTCAAAAGAGTTTTTATTTTGTAATTTTTGCATGATTTATTAAACAAATTGTTCCAAATCTTTCATGGCCTTACGGTCGAAAACTAAGAGTTTTAAATCTATGATAAGTTTGCTAAAAAAAACTCAAAAGTTTTTCCTATAAAAGTTTATTATTTTACTGAATTAATGATTTATCTTTAGAGAATAAAGAAGCATTGATTTCTCAATTACGAAGAGAAAGTTTGATGTTTCACTGACTTATGGGTAGAAAAGAATAACGAAGTTGATTTTCATTCGATGGATAAATGTGAGACATTTTCACTTGTAAACTATATATATGTATAATTCACAAGAGTTATGTACCGTGCATTAAAAATTTAACCATTCTTATATTGCTTAATTTAATTATTTGCTTTTTTTCTTTGCATTTGCATGTTTAAAAGGTTTTGATTATTATTACATTTTATTTTCTATCTGTGCTAAATATACCAGGTGCCTCATAGATCTGTAAATATTTTAAAAATCGATAAAATTTGAAAAAAAAAAATTATAAAATTGAAAGCGATTTGTGCAAAATTTTTTCTTGTGATTTATTTCTTTACTTATTACTTATAGTTTTATTATTTTATATTATTATTATTATTATTGTTATTATTATTATTATTATTATTTTAACGTTTTCGTGGATAGAGGTCGATTAACAGTGGCATAAAAAGAAATATACAGAGTCCTATAAATTACACGATTTTACAATTAACAGCACTTTTCCGACATTCCCTGTATATTTTTTCGCACATAAAGTTTTAGTTATGATAATGAAGTTGTTGGAAAAAGCGTCATTGGTGAAATTGTTTTACCTCAGTCACGAATCGTTGAAGCATCAGTTAGTAATGCTCTAACTCGCTTGCAAACTTCAATTTGCGGTGGTGGCGGACATATAAAAAGTGAATGATATGCTTGTAAGCATGTGCCTGGATTCAAATAAATACAGTTTTCCACGAGATTTTGTGAATTGCTCTCGTACAGTGCCCTGTATTGGAGAAAATTTAATTATTATTATATATATTTAAACACTTCATTCCCCGAAAGAAAAAATAATGAAAATTAAAATAACGAGAAAGATGGAAAGGGAAAAGAGAGAATCCCCGCCCTCATCTAGTACGAAAAAGTAGTCATCCTCTGAATTTCTACACTAGAAATATAGATTTACGAACTGTGTGTATAAGGTATACAAATAACCAGTATAGACTGAATAATCGAGCATTTCTAATCTATACTTTTCAGGGTGGTGAAACAATCATTATGAAATATTATTAATTCCATTGTATTGCAGGCGATTCTCGCATGATTTCGTGAAATTGGATCATAAACCAAGATTATAGTTATTAAATTTCGCCTCTTGAGTTTGCAATTTTTTTTTTCAGGAATTTTTAAGGAAGTTTGATTGCAATAGAATAGGAAAACGCTCTAGAATTCTAGCAAGGTTTCCTTAGTGCTTGCAACGTGATCTAGAGTTCATAAGGATGGCATGTTACTATTTTTACTAGTGCCACAATTAATTTCAAGATGTGTGTCACAATTCAGTATATACAAATGAATCAAGTTCGATTCCTGTCCCATTTAACTCTTAAAAGTCAATTCGGTTTTTAACTATTACGTTATTTACAGGAAAAGTAAATAACTATTACTTTTTTTTTTCTTATTCCATTACTTATTATGTTACTGACATTAAATATATTTATTTCAGATATCAAGTCTGTAATTAAAAGAAAGAATTTTTTGGTAAAAGTATTATTATTATTATTATTATTATTATTACATATTTGCATCAGAATTGATAAGTACATTTTTTGCGATCTTATGAAATTAATTCTGAAATGTGTATTTGTTTTTAACGTTGACCAAAATAATAATAATAATAATAATAATAATAATAATAATAATAATAATAATAATTATTATTATTATTATTATTATTATTATTATTATTATATATTTGCATCAGAATGGATAAGTACATTTTTTTGCGATCTTAAGAAATTAATTCTGAAATGTATATTTGTTTTTAACGTTGACCATAATAATAATAATAATAATAATAATAGTAATAAAATCCGATATAGATAGTTTATTATAAAGTTTTATACAAAAATAAATTTTAAAAAATTGCATGTTGAATTTATTATTATTATTATTATTACTTTTATTGTTATTGTGAAAACTGAGGTGTTTTAAAAAGAAAACGCCAGTGCAATACTAACATACTTTAGTAATATTAAATATAATTACATACCTATAAAATACTTTTCAGCAAGAATAAATTACCAAAACATTTAAAATTATTTTCACTCCTAAATTTCACGAGCTTCTTCGGACATGCCAAAAGAATTTGTAAATCTAAATGTCACATTTAAAAACTTTTTTTTTTCTTTTTTCATAAAAAAGTTTGAATGGACCAAGGTATTATGCCAAACAGTCAAAAGTAAAACTTTCACTACGGTTAATATTTTATTAGGTTGGTTGTGTGGGTTTTACGTTGAACTTGTTCTAATTTATGTGCGATTAATGACAGTCTTGAACTCACCTGAAAGGGTGACCTCCAGTTGAGTCGCATACATTGTCTAGAAGATAGCGTGTTGATGTACATAGAAACATTTACACATGTCTATATACGCATATACATACGCAGATTCACACATTACCGTGAAAATAGCAAAAATGAATTCAGGATAATCATAATTATCTTAAAATTTTTAAATAAAACAAAATCACACTGTCAACTTCTTTCGTCATTACGATAGTTTTCTTACATAGTATGCGTTTCTTTATACATATATATATTATACATACAGGGAAGACATACAGTGAGATCCAAAATTTTATAGACAACTGTTTTTTATTTATTTACTTATTTTTTATTTTGCAATTGAAAAGATGAATAAAGTTTTCAAAATCATTTTTTATTATAATTAATTTCAAGATAACAATAATATCTTACAATCGCAGACATTGTAATAGAAACTAAAACTGAAAATTTACTGTCCGAAAAGTTTAAAGACAACTCTTTTTTTTTTTCTTTAACATTCAAATTTTTGAGCCATTTCTTCTAGTCACTTCAAAAACTCGATCAAGCATACTCAAAACATTTGTTTGAAGAACTTCTGGTTTTAAAGAAAACCAACTTCTTTCCATTTGCAGCATTAGATCTGCAACTGATCAAATTGACGCCATCAGCATATACGTCTCTAGCTAATATTCCCCAATGGTTCTCCATTGGGTTCAGGCCAGGACATACGGATGGCCAGTCAATAACAGTTACTTGGTTTTGTCTAAACAATTGCATTCTAAAGTTTAACACGTGGATGGAGCAATTATCTTGCTGATATATCCATTCTTCCCCACCTAGCAACTTTCCAAATGGAAGTGACCGTACTTCTAGCATTTTCTGGCGATCTTCGGAACATTGATGACATTTAAAAACTAGTATGCTGTGGCCACCACATGACTTTCTTCTGTATTTTCCTATAGAAATTCACTTGATAAAAATAATTTATTTAAATTATTATTTAATATATATATATATATATATATATATTCCACGATAATGCAGATGATTTCCATATTAGTGAAGTAGTATAACACTAAATATCAATTTTATTCTCAATATTATTATTATTATTATTTTTTTTGGTTAAAAATGAAAAAAAAATAATCGATAAGTTTATTTTAAATTATCGCAAATCTGTGGTTCAAACATTCGGTTTAAAGGTATTGGTGAGCTCTTTTGAAAGATACCTGTCATGAAAATTTACTCCCCTCGAGAGGACTTTCCCCAGAGGGTAGGCGAGGATCGTACATACACATTTATTTTTCTCCAGTTGACTATCTCTATTGCAAATAATTCTTTTAAATTTCATAATAATTATTAAAATATAATTTTCTTTATGCACATTTATACAAAAATTTTTCCTATACCACCAAGTTAAAAATTTAGAAAAAGCGCGATGGCAACGCAAGCTTTTCGACAATTTTTACCAAAAGTTGATAGGCACTAATTTATGACAATGTATAACTACATACGAAATTTGTATGAATTTCTGTGCTGAGATACAGTCGCCACAAAATTTTGTCACACCCACACACAGAGACAGACAGACATTTTCTAAAAATGATTAAATTGTGTTCTATAGATCTCAAAACGTGTAAATCCATCAAAAACCAGAGGTCGAAATTTTTTACGAATCCAATACTTTCTTCTACTGAATATGGAATAAATGAAAAATAATATCGGTAGTTCCATTAAAGGAAAATGCTCCCCACACAATGAGTGAACCCCCTCCTCGTTGTCTGCTGAAAAAAAAAAAAAATATGGTTCCTTGTGAATATCGTGCCAATAATATTGCCAACCATCGGGGCCATCTAAATTGAAATTATTTTCATCACTAAACTGAACACTCAACCATTCATCAGTCCAATTTATGTGATTTCGAGCCCACTAAACACGATCGTCTTTATGCCGTTTTGCCAACTTGGGTGAACGACGCATTTTGCGGTAAGCAAGCAATTTACTTACCTGTAGCCGTCGAAGCACCGTGGATTTTGATACTGGAAAGGTCATCTCTCTAGAAATTGGCTCTACAGAGAGGTTCTGGTTCGAAACTAATCAGAGAATCTCTCTGTTTTGCCATTAAGTTGTTTTCTTTGGTCGTCCGGAACGTGATTTTTTTTCAAAATTGTCACATTTTGACAGAATTTGTCAAATACTACCCCTGTTGCTTCCAATTTTTCCTGAAATGTCCACAACATTCATTCCAAGAGCTTTCAAACAATACATTTTCAAAAATTTCTTTATTGGTAAACTGCACGTTCCGAGGCATCTGTACAATCAGTCGAAAAAAAAAAAAAAAAAAAGACACATTCGGTTTTATCTCAGAAAACTATTTTGTTACGAGTACATGACCTTGGAATATGGAAATTTGGAGATCAGTATTTCAATCAGCTTTTAACACCCGTTGTCTATATATTTTTGGGAGATTTTTTTTTTTTCTTTTTACGTTATATTTATTGGTTTTAATTAAAGAGAGGATAGATTAATTACAATGCAAATTATGACAGTTTATACACTAAATAAAAGCACTAAGCTAAAGCTAGAAGAATTCATGTACAATTATATATATATATATATATATATATATATTCAAATATTATTTTGCTAAATTATTGCTGTATAACTTTGAATTCGTTAGTATTATGCATTCCCATTACTGATTTGCTGTTTTGGTAGAAATTAAATGCACATAGGTGGGAAAGATTGAGCTTAATTTTAACTACTATTAAATTGCTAACAATAATACAGTCGGTAACAAAAGTGGCCGAACACTAGCAAAAATTCCTATGTAAAAAAAGTACACTTCATACGGTTTTGTTAAATAAATCCTTGTCGAATCTTCTTCTTAGTCAATCTAAGAACATGATTCGATAAGGATTTATGTAACAGAACCGTGTGAAGTGTACTTTTTATACATAGGAATTTTTGCTAGTGTTCGGACACTTTTGTTACCGACTGTACTTGCACTTAAATGACATTTTTGTAAGGTTTTTGTAAGCAAATAATTTTGCATTAGGAGGGGCTATTTTTATTTAATAATAATTAAAAAGCAGAAAAATAAAAGAATCTTAAAATGAAATAAAATATATATATATATTAAAAAAAAAAAAAAAAAAAAAAAAAAAAAAAGAAAGAAAGAATGAAAGAAAGAAAGAATGAAAGAAAGAATCAGAAAAAAAAAAGGATCCGATAATAAAAAATAACATTTAGTTTCTAGATAATACTTTCAACTTAAAATTTATGCAGTTCATTTTAAGTTCGAATGGTTTCTTATTTACTGGCATAACATGTCGTTGTCCATAATTGATTAACCCATTGTTGTAAATGGTGCAAATTTCGTGAAACAACCTGACGCAAGTAACATATATAAACTAGTCCTTCAGAAATTGTTTAATTGAAAAATATTTTGCAATACTATCAGTCCATTGAAATTTCTAGGAATAGTTATGAAAATGCAAGCAATCATTATTAAAAACGAGAGAAACTAACCAGGTTTCATCTACACTTTTAACACTTGAAACAATCAACATGGACATTCAAGTAGGCACTCAACTGCTGATGCTGTACAACTCACTATAGCCTCAGTGCGTCCACTCTACTCGTTTCTGCAAATTCTCTATGTGCACAATCTCACCTACCTTTATCGTATATCTATATAAACTGTGTTATATAACCTGTACTGTATAAACTGTCTTAATTTATATCGCAATTATTAATAGTAATATTTATAGTAATTTTATCATTATTATTATCTGTTAAATTAACGGGAAGTAATGATTTATAAATATTTCAAAGAGAGGATATTTGACTCTTATCAGTAAACGGTATTTCGCCTACTGTCCTTGATATTACATAAAACGCTAGTAAGAGTAGTAACTCAAAAGGCTAGTTGACATAACATGTATAATATTAAATAATATGACGTTGTTCTGGACATTATCTAAATTATACTTAATATATAATTATTGTATAATATTATCAGAAATAGTATTCCTCGAACTCTTTCTGGGCACTTTCATAAATGAAAAATTATCTGCTTATCTGCTAGTACTATTTTCAAACATAAATCTTTATCTATTTTTTTTAGTAATATGCGTTGATTAAATAGGATAGAGATTATCGTATAAAAATAGTGGTAGTAAGGAAAGCGGGATTTTCTTTGTCTCTGAAAGTTGTCTAAAAGCGAATGGAGAGTATGACGCTGTGTATTATAACTTTATCAGTCATTTACTCAATTAGCTAAATAAATAAAACGTAATTAAATATATTTGCATGGGTGTGGTACGATAACAATATTTACAAGGTGCTTAGATCCCGCCTTTGTAACACTTCTTCTTCCACAGTTTTATTTAAAACACAAAATTCTTTCATTGCGAAACCCATACATTTAAGCAGAAATTTCTTATAAAAATGGAGGAATATTCCTTACAAAAAAGGCTGGTCTTTTGCACTTTTAATGTATAATTATATTCTATTTGTAGACAGAATAAATTCCAATTTTTTCTTTCAATAAATGCCCTTCATATTTTAATTAAAAAATATTTATATAGAGATCATTCAAAACATAAAATAAATGTAAAAAAGCATTTATTTTTGAAAGAAATTTAAAAATCGTGCTATGGCATTGAAACTATCACATTTATAAATGAAATTCTGATAAAATAATATATTAGAATATATTTTTTTTTTTGTCTTTAAAAATCTAATATATATTCTTTTGGAATTTTTTGAAACAGCTGTGAAATCAAATTTCTTTTATTCCAAAGTTTTCTACTTAGCAATTTTAAGATATTTGTTTCAGTAATGAAGCACAATCAGCTGTTCTTATACAAAATGTTGAATTTTATGAATTTGTTTTAAAGATATTGTTTTTACTTTTAGAAAAAGTATGATTTATTAATTTTAAAGTTATTTGCAATGGATAAGAAAACGGCCTTTCAAAAAGTTAACGTAGTCATATTTATTTAAAGATACATAATTTATTTTTTACCGAAAAATGTATTAATAAAAAACATAAGTTTTCTTTGTAAGAATAATATGTTAATTTTTAGAAACGAGCTTTTCTCAAATGTAATTTTATCTTTAAAATCTTATTACCTCTCGAAGATTGCGAGGGAAAAATAATCAGATATTTCTCTTTTACTGTTTTCTGTATAAATATACATGCTGAAGTTAGGTTTTTTCTCTGAAATTTCCACCACTATATTTATATTGCAATTTTCTCTTAACTAATCATGGAAACATACTATCGAATATTACAAAAAAATATAGTGGAGGAAGAGTCAGGGGAAACGCGTTTTGAGAAGTACTGAACGAATTGATCTCTTTATAGAAAATGTCTGCATGGCTGTATGTTTCTGTTTACCTGCGAGTCTGTGTGTATATGTCACTAAATTTTGTAAACTCTGTATTTTATAAAATAATAAAACGAATTTCTTACTTCATTTTGTTGGTCCTTAATATAAATTAATTCAGGGTAGATTTTGAAATATTTCACTCAGAAGATGGCAGTGGTATGCTGAAATTCCCCCATTCCTCTCTTATTTAAAAATATATGTTTCAAAATTGTGTAAATGCGCAAAATTTTATATGTGAGGGGCTTATTATAAAATAGAATGATGATTCAATGAGAGTACATTTCGGATAACAAGTAGGGCTGCTATGTTGATACTGTAATTTTACTGTTTATGAGAAAACTATGTCTCAGATTGTATATGGTATAAGCACGTCAAACTTAATATGAGAGATGGAAAATATGAAAAAAAATCCTGATTCAGATTAGGTAAAAATTAGCGAAGAGACTGCGAGACATCTACTACCTTTCTGCGATTTCCTTTAAGACTGTAGATTAGTATGTATTATACAAAATTAGATGAAGCTACATATATAATATCCCAATAGTAAAAAGATGTGCTGATTAAATATTTGAACACGTAAATCAATAATTATGATATTATCTAAAGTAATAGAGGAAACAGCTTTGTGAAGACAACAGCATACCATCAATTGTGTTATTGTTTGGATACGTATCTTTATTCTTTTAAATTGTTTAAGACTCCTGTAAGAAAAAAAAATATTGTCCACAATTTTCTGTTAATGAAAATAGGTGAGATGTGTTAAAATTTATGTTGCATGCTTTAGTACGATCAATTTTTATATTAAAAAAAATATATATATAGCATAAAATTCACAATCTTCAGCTATACACTCCTGCTCAAAAGTTTAGCAAGATTTGCAAACGATCAGTTTTTTACAATATAAAGACTTATGTATTGATGAAACGTTTTCAAACATTGGGTATTTAATGAACTGGATCTTCCTTATGTTTTTCAGTGAAGATTAGTTTAATGCAACATTTAGGGAGTCGGTAACAGATTGAGAAAAATCAAAAATGTTTGTGATCATTCTGTATCATTAAATGAACGGAATAATCTGTAACTTTAGGATATGTTAATATAGGCCCAGTACAATTGTAAGATATGAATGGCGTTGAGTTGAGAAAGTAAAGGTCACCAATGAAATTCAGTATGGGAGGAGGTTGCAAATGTTGTGGTGAGATAGAATATTGGGTTGAGAATGTAAAGGCCAGCTGAATTTAGTAATGAAAGTAGTCTAAAGTTATAATATCGAGTTGAGGTAAAATGTTCGGTTTCTAGCTGGATCCAAGATATTTTGGAGATGATGTGCCATCGATATCTGATTGGAAGTGTCAAGTGGAGTTGCATTTGGGTTGGCATGTGGAGTCTCTAGTTATTGGTTAGGTAGTTTGACAATTTACGAACATGATCTACGTAGATTGCGAAAGGTGGATAGAAATTGAATGTGAGTAGTTTTTGGAGAAATATTTCATGTAACGAAATGATCGTTTTTTTTAATGGAAGGACTTTAAATAAAGTGCTTAACGGTGCACTTGGTGCTTTTTTTTTTTTTATTTTTTTTTTATGGAATGTTCTTTTTATAGGAAGCGATCTAAAAAGGTATTAGCCGTCAATAGTTCTTCTTTATGAAGGGTTAAATTTCCCGAGTGACATCTGATGATATTACAATCTGTTACAGCTGTGAGACAAGTTATCGATATAGTCTAAATTGCATTATTGTATATTTAAGTTCTATTTATGAGTTCTTCTACGTCCCGAGCCCTTCCTTTCCTATATAAGTTAAAATAAAAATTAATGCTTTAAAGTATCTGGTTCTCTCTGTTACTGTTTACACTATTAACAGTCATGAATGAAAGGTATGTTCAAGGTGACGCAGCAAACCAAAAATTACTCATTTTGTGGATGAATTTGTGTGACGGTAGCATGTTGAATAAGAGGAGTGTATGTTAAACAATATTATTTTCTATCATGATTACTGTAAACATATAAATTTAAATGTTCTACATTTTAGCGGATGTGAAGTTTGTGTTGCGCTGTTGTGTCAGTATCAATGAAATATTGTAATCTTCGTTTATTAATTTTTAACAATATAAATCAATGTTTAGCGTATTTGAAGTAGTTAGAACTCAGACCTAGAGAAAGATAAAGAAACATATAGACACATAAAGTGTTTAATCGGTGTTTTAATACTTAAAATCAAGAAAATGGAAAAGATCATTATAATAAAAATATTAGAAGATATTGCTGTTAAAAGAAAATACAAAAAAAAAAAAAAAATGAACAAAAAAGTTCCGTGCAATTATTATTTAAATAAACGAACATTATATAAAGAAATTTATTCACTAAGCAATAATTTGACATGTTTTCAGACATTTTGAATTTAACAATGGTAAATAGCATTTCTAAAGTGTTCACCTTTTCCAACTTTAAAACCAAAATATTCTAAGTTTTGTACATATGTCTCTTCCGTTCTCCATGTTCAAAACAATTCAGCAGAGTTTAGTTCAATGTAACTTTTTAAGAAACTTTAAGAAACATAAAAAGTCTCTTCCACTTTTAGAAATTTAAGAATGGGTCTCAGGTGTCATCTTGAATTAAGTGTGCTGTAGAAATCTCTTAAGAATCAAAGAAGTGGAAAGGACACTTTTTCTTTATTTAAAAAGTGACATAAGTATATTAAGACACACACCTTTGAAATATTCGCATGTATTCTAATAAACGTTTATCTTTCTAAAAATAAAATAAATTTAACGATCCATTCTTATACTATGCATTTTATTTTATTTTCATTTTTATTTTATTTTACTTTTTTAATATGATTGTACGTTTATTTTCTCTTACTAGCCATTATTATCAGAACAATTGCTATCAGATGTTACAATTAATTTTCTTCAGCAATTCAAATACAATATCACTTTTTCAATGATATTAATTAATTAATGAATTAGTTTCATTGTGGTAAATCTAGGAAAAATTCATTTTATTTAAGTTTAGAGCGAATATAAATTTAAATAATATATTTTTATGTGAAAAAAAAGTATTATTTTTTTAAAACCTGTTTTATATCTACAGTTTATTATTAAAATTAGAGATTAGTTTTTATCTATACTGTTTAAAAAACCTGAAATAATACAATAAATAATTGAGGGTTTTTTTTTTATTGAAAAAGTGATATTTAAACTTAAAAAAAAAATTCTAACTTATAATAATTATTACTTTGTTACAGTTTTAAGAAATACTAAATATTATTAACTTATTTCTATATAGTATTTTTATGCTATAGATTGAAATTCAAAATATTATTTAAATATACATTTAGATTATTTTAAATCTCCAATTTTATTTACATTTTAATGCGGGTAGTTTATTTTAAATTTAAGTTATTGGTAATCTAAATAAAATACCATAAAATTCAAGATTGCTTGCTTATACTTTTTAAAACTTATGCGAGATCAAAGTTTATTTATAAATCGAAATTAATATATTATGACAATATTTAAGTTTAATGAGGATTAAAAATAAAGCCTGAAAAATTTAAATTTAAGATTATATACTATATAAGTTTTTTTTTTTTTTTTTTTTTTTTTTTTTTTAAGATCTGGAAAACAATCAATAAAATGTTCAGGCTTATATTTTATTCATGAAGAAATAACAGACAAGATTGAAAATATAAGGCTGAAAATTTTATCCCGAAGAAAAACGTAAGCAAATAGTTTACAAAATGACATATAGTATACAAGTTGAAATATTCAGGAAATAAATATATTCTAGTCATCTTAGCGTATACTTCAGCTTGAAAGAGTTCTGAATAGATTCTGTTATGTATATTTCCGAATTGAATTTCCCCCGAAGTTGCTAGTTTTTTTTTTTTTTTTTTTTTTTTTTTTTTTCGTTTTCGTGCATGTTTCTACATTATGGAAATGAAGCTTAAATTTTAAAGAGAATAAACATAATATTTTTAACACACCCTTTGTTTTAATGCTTACGTTTTTAAAATTAAATACGCGTGCAAAAATAAAAATAAACATTAAACATAGAAGGAACACAACATTTTTATTTTATTAAGTGATTAGTAAGTGCTATAAACCTGTTTGAAAATTACAGTCATGAATCTATTGATTTTCTGTTTACATACACTTAGATTTAAAAAAGAAATGTAGATATATAACCTCATCGAAATCTATTTTGATAAAGAAAAATAAATAAAAGTAAATAATTTTATTATTATTGTCATTAGTATTATTAATATTATTATCTTGTAATGCTTCCCTGTTAACTATTATCCACTTTAACTGTCATTAATTTAATTTAATAATACGGTCTAACTCTACCTAAACATTATTTTCTTATTGATAAAAAAAAAATCTTATATTTAAATGCTGAAATTTAAATCAAATTTTTGCATTAAAATACCAGAAAATGCTTTAAAGGCTTATAAATCAAGTCAACTAGTAGTGTCTAAAAATGTGTTTATAATATATTGTCAAACTATAATAGAATTTACGAACAGCAAATTATGAAATTATATTTTAAAATATTTAAACATTACATATATTTTAAAATTTCAAAAATCCTATTAAATTTTGATTTTTTTTAAGGTTTTTGAGTAATTTTAACCTACATAATATTGCTATATGTAAATGAATGTGTATGCAATTTTTCATAACACTAAGACAGTACTATTTATAACATTTACTTACACGTAATAATAAAAATATTACTTATATATTTTCATATAATTTCATATTTATGTATAGAGGAAAACTAAAAATCAATAAAATGATTAAAAAATATTCTATTTCCCAATTAAATTTTACGTAATTTTAAAACTGAAAATTTCATGACATGTATAATTTAATAATTATAAAATGATAAATAAAAGTATATAATTGAAATATAATAAACCAAAGATACTAAAATTGATTAAAATTATATTGAAACTGTTAAGAATAGTTTAAAAATTAACAAATTTCTTAACGTAAAACAGGCATTATTGTTTATGCAATTAAATAGAAAAATAAACTGCAATTGGAATATTTAAATCTATTAAATAAAAAATAGGAATACAAGAATTATTTCTTCATAATTTGTTCGTTTGAAAGCATTTTTTTTTCTTTGTTTTACATATCATTTATCTTTTAAAAGTTTTTTAATACTTCGAATGAATTTTGTGTTTGATAATATATTCTATAACAAATGTTTATATTGCAATTTCATACTCAAGTTTTAAATATTCATCTTTTCGATAAGTGTATTTAAAGAAAATGGTTATAAAGTTATGCATCCGAATATATAATTCAAAAGAGTTATACATGTAAATGATGATTTGTATAAGAATTTATTTAATAATAATAATAATAAAAGTTAATTATATTTATTTATATGTTTTATTCCTTGTATTTGCATTATTATCATTTTATGAGTAAAATAGTTGATAAGATATTTTCTTCTGTAAGTCATTTATTATAATGAAAAATTTTTTCATTAATGAATTGGATTTTTTAAGTTTGTAAAAATAACTAAATAATACTGGGAAATGAATAATTAATCTCAGTGTTAGTTTATATCATAGAAATTTATTATTGGACTGAAAAATATGTTTAAATTAATTTGAGTGAAATATTCTTTTAACTTATAAACTGTAAAATTTAACATATTTAAAGTAAAATGTAAACATATTTAAAGTAAAATGTAAACATATTTAAAGTAAAATGTTCATTTACTTAAATGTTCTTTTACAGATGACATACAAATATATATATATATATATATATATTATAAAAATGTGTGTAAATATAAATTTAAAAAGGTAAATAAATCTTCTAGAATCCCTGTTTTTTAAATAGTCTAGTCATATTTTTAACTAGTGTTTTACGCCCATAATTTAAAATTATTTAAAATTTATCATTATCTATAAATATCTTTCCTTGTTAAAAATATATTGCAGAATAAATTGTGAATTGTTTTGAAATACGGTTCATTAACTGTTTTTATACTCAGCAGGTATATATAACATAATAAAAAACTACAACTTCTTATTCAAAATGCTCTAGATCAAACTAAAAATTCTATAATTCTTAAAAATAGTTATGACTTGATTGTTTCTATGATATGTAAGAAGGTTAATAATGTTTTCACTTGGGATTTTGAAGATTTATTTAATAATATTAATATAGATGATTTGATCAATTCTTTGGATATTTTCTATTATGAAAGTAATATAAAATATATTATAGATTATAATAAATTAAAAAAAATTATACAGTTTGGTTCTAAAACAAAATTATATTAGTTATCATGGGAAATTTTATTTCCAAAAACATGGAATTCCTCAGGGCTCTGTATCTACAGTGCGCGAAAAAAGTATAAGGAGAACATTTAATTGCATGAAAATAGGCTTTATTTCCATTTCACCTAATTGAAATTTTTATATTTCTTACTTCTGCTTCATAATTTTGTGATAACACTTATACCACATAAAAAACATAATTTAGCTTCAAAATATTGATTTTACAAAATTTAACATTAAAGGAAATACGGAAAAAATTATGAGGACATGTTCTTAAATACTTAAAAAATGTTTCAATAATCAAGAAAACTACCTTTTTTTTCTATCACTTGAATAAGCCGAGAGGTCATGGATCCTGAAAGATCTTTTAAAATGTCCACAGATATTTTTTCCCAAGCGTCTTTGATAGCGACGACAAGATCTTGTGTACATTGATACTGTGTGCCGTTTTTATAAACTTCTCGGGCTAGAAGTCCCCATAAGTTTTCGATTGGATTAAGATCGGGACTTCTCGCCGTCCAATCAAGTAAATTTACAGAATTAGCTTCAAACCAGAGTTTTGCGCTCTTAGAAACGTGTATCGAAGCATTATCCTACTGAAAAATATAGTCCCCTGAAGTAATTAGTGGCGCTTCAGGTAACAAACTTTCTCTTAACATATCAACATACCTGTCCGAATTCATTTTACGGTTGATGAATACAATTGGAGTGGTTCCATTTGCCGCAAAAGCGCCCCATACCATAACCGAGCCACCACCATATTGACGCCTGGAAAACCCTTCCTTGGTCTTTCGCAGATCATACCAAAAATAACGAAAACCATCAGGTCCATCAAGATTGAACTTTTTTTCGTCCGAAAAAATTACATCAGCCCACTTTTGACCAAGATAAATGTATTTTTTGGCAAAGTCAACTCTTCTTTTCTTATGATGATTTGTAAGAGAGGGGCGTGACACTAATTTCCCATAAGAAACTTGAGGATGTTTACTCAAGACATTTTGAACAGTCCTTGTTGAGCATGGTAAACTCAAATTTTGTCTAACTTCATTTGCGGTTTTTTTTTTCTCGCAAGCTCTCCTTACAATCAATCTTTTTTGTCGACGAGTGAGAATTTCTGGTCTTCCAGTTCGCTTTTTCATACCATACATCCCAGGATTTCTTAGAAAATTATAAACCACCGTTTTAGATCTCTTTATTCTTTTTGAAATTTCCCATCCACTTAATCCACATTCTCGAAAAGCAACAATTTTTCCTTTTTCAGTGTGAGAAAGTTGAGTTCCTTTGGGCATCGTTAAAAATTTCACACTGAAAGTCGCCGAGTGGAAAATTCTTTTCGCAAATGAATCATTTAACTCGGAATTGTCATTTTATGCTTTCAAATATGCAATTTTTTAAATAATTACTGGAGAAAAAGCAATGTCCTTATACTTTTTTCCGTTTTCATTTAGGTTTAAAAATCAAAATTTAAATTTTAGCAGATTTAAAATGGAAAATTTTAATTACTTTACGCATGAAATATTTTAGTTTTACTTCTTTTTTTTCTGCAAAAATTTGCATACGTTTCTGTAAACAAGGCTTCTAGATTTGGCGATTTTTCGCGTGTCCTTATAATTTTTTCGCGCACTGTAGCAACAGTTTAGCAAATATGTATTTGCATACTTATGAAAATAATTTTAAATCTAATGAGGGTATTATAATTTACAGATATATTGATGATATGATCGCTTTTACTAGTACTAATAATGACACTAAAATAAAACCAAATTTTTATCGTTCTTATTTAAAACTCATTAGTACTAATTTTAATCCTTTAAATGCAAATTTATTGGACTTGGATATAAATATTGTAGATAATGAAATGATTACAACTATTTTTGATAAAAGAAATAACTTTAATTTTAATGAGATTAAATTGATTCATTGGAGCTCTAACATAAGGTAAACTTATCTACAGAAATATCATTTTAAACTATCTTAATCGTAATAAAGGATTAATTTCTAATTATCAGGACAAAATTAAGGATGTTCAAGATTTCTTTAATAGAGCTATTGAAAATGATTACCCTATAGATTTTTTACATGGTTATATTATAGAAAAATATTTGAAACATTTGAAATATAAGTGATTTTTAAATTTTCCTTTTTAAATATTTCTTATTTTTCGACTAAATTTAGCTATAATAACTTTATTTATTGTTTTAATTTCTTTAATTTAATATAGATGGCGTTGTAATATATTTTCGATTGTTTCGTATTTTGACTGGTTGTCTCGCTGGAGATCTTATGAAATACTTGCTGCTGTTTGTGTAAATGTTTGATCAATTTTCTGCTTAATCCATATAAGTTTTTTGTCTGTTCCATATTATTTAATTCATTTTGTTTTATCCATATTGAATTTAGCCATATATGTGCTTTTTTATTAAACTCTCTGCATAGGGGGAGAATTTGATCAATTAAAAGCATGCTTTAACCCCACGCGTATGTCTCAAGTCATACGGGGTATTTTTTGGTAGTGTAAATCATTTATTTTACGTTTTTGCAGTGAGTTTGACTTATGAATTGTTTCACATTTATTAATTTTCTCGTAAGTTTTTCTTTAGTTATTTTTTTTACATATTTTCAACTTTTATATGACTGAAAACATATATTATAATTTCATATACACACACACATATATATATATATATTCAAAATAAATAAATTTACGAATAAAAAGTTATTTTAAATGTTTAAAAAAAAAAACTTACTTTGTACTAAGAAAAAAAAAAAAGAAGAAAGAAAGAAGAAAGAAAGAAAGAAAGAAAAAATAAAGAAATCAATTGAAAATTTCATAATTTTTGGATATCTAAAGAGCACTGGATTGCTTTGAGGAATAAAAAAATCCTTTTTGAAGGTTACTTTCTTAACTTTCTAGAAATCTTTGTGACTGTTTCATAATAATACTTTTTCCTTATGCTTTCCCTTTCGGTGCATTAAAACGAAGTGAGGGTCTATCTCCTGCGTGAAGGATAAAAATTTTGATAGCCTACCCCATGACATCTCAGTGATGGTGAGTTCCAGACCGTCATCTTTTGCAGCTCTAGTGCTACATAAAACCCCCAAAAATGAAACTTTTTGTATTAAAATTATTATATTTCGATTTTCTTTCTTTCTTTCTTTCGTTTTTTTATCCTTGTGACTGAGAACGCGTACTTCATAAAACGCGCAAAGAACTCGTTTTTCCTTTCAGCAAGTGATAAACTGAAATGTAACCCCGTTTATTTGTACATTGTCCATCAAATATGAATGTTACTGTTATTTTCTTGTTATATATTTAATCTTTTTTTTTTTTTTTTTTTTTTTTTTTTTTTTAAATCACCTTAGTATAGAATTGTCTATAGGCAAGACAATGGAGTTCTACAACTCCAAAATTATATTCATGTACTTGATAAGTGTGGATAAACATTCCACAGGGCATCGTAATTACCCTACCTTGATTCGATTGCACAATACCTGAAATACCTTTGAAAGAGGTCTCAGAGCCTCAGATTACACTGCATCTATAATTTGTGTATTTTATATGAAAGTTCAAGAAATGTTGATTCAAATTAGTATCCATCGTTTCCAGTGCCTTTTCGAATTTATCTCAATACGAAACACTGCGATCATCAAAATGCTACATTTTACAGGATATGTATACTTAGAAATATTATGCTTTAGAAAGTGAAAAAAATATTAAATTTATTTTTACTCCTATATCTTTTTTTGGGTAAATTCATTAATAATAGTTATTGGATTAGGTAATTAATAATTCAATTTCATTACTTTAATATAGATATATGCTTTAGTAATTCATAAATGTATAAGGAACACTCATTATTTTTACATAATTAAAAGAAGTGCAGAAATAATTGGAAGTTTTCTATTATTTGACATATTACAGCACGCAGTACTTGCAAACAACAGTTACTCTTTAATAAAGTTAACGAGAGTTTCTTAAAGATAAATATTTCTTAATAATAATTAGAGACAAAGAAAACTATTTTTAAACTAAAATGTAGATTTCTAATATACATTTTTAATGCTTCCATTAACATTTCAACTTTTCCTTTGTTCGCTTAATGAAAATATGCATAATTTAAAATTGCTGTCATTTTGAAACAAAGAAATAAGTTTTCTCAGAAAAAGCTATGAATATAATATTAAGTTTTTAAACATTTTCGTTAACGTTAAGTAACTAATTTATTTTCCAAAAACATATCTTTTCTTAAAGTTAAGAGATCGTAATGTTAAAATATTTTTTAAATTTCTGAAGGATTTAAAATTAGTATATGTAAAAGTGTAAATATTTTAAAATGAAATTTCTACAATTTTATCACGATAATATGTATATATATATATATATATATAAATATATATATATATATATATATAGATAGATAGATAGATAGATAGATAGATAGATAGATAGATATTTAAGTATTCAATTCTTAAATGAAATATTGATGATTAAAATTTACGTGCTACATCTGTGCATTGAATTTCTATGCTTTACTATAAATCTCATTTATATTTTTTCGTGTCATATATATTTGATTGTTCATTTATATATTCTTTGAATTAGCAGTTATAGGCTCTTAAAATTTTTAATGTATATCACGCTATAGATACAGCAGCATTTGCACTACATCTCAGTACATTATTATTTTAATTTTTTGTTTAATTGTATTTTAGAATCACAAAAAAAAAAAAAAAAAAAAAAAAAAAAAAAAATGTGGTAACTGTGACCAATTTGATATTTGACATTTGTTATTTTTATTTGTATGTTTATATTAATTTGCTTGGAATTTGCCTTAATTTCAAATGGTTTTTAGTTATTATACAAAATGTGCGCTTTTTTTCTTTTTTTCTTAAATATTATCCCGAGTATTTAAATATCCTTTTGAAAAATGGTAAATTACACGGAAACTGAAAGATACTTTTCTGTAGATTAAGTCGCAAACAGTATACTGGTCAAGATAACACATGGGGTCTTATATATTTTAAAAAGTTTTAGTCTGACAAGGAAACATTCAAAAGATGTCGTCTTCAAAAAACATTGAAAAAAATGTATGTGATTCTACTCTTCATAAAACACCAGAAATTGAAAAAAAGTATCGGCTGAAATTAATTACTGCGACAACAAAAATTATCAAAATTAAGCATATTTGGCGATTTCACACTGTTAGGCGATTGGTTTTGAGTTCTTGGCGGAGAAGTAAAGCACGGTTCCGTACGTATCTTAGTGCTACGGAACTTATCGCCTAACAGCGCTAAAACGCCAAAAATGCCTAATTTTGATAATTTTTTGTGGTCACTGTAATTAATGTCAGCCGATAGTTTTATCACTTTCAGGTGTTTTATGAATAGTAGAATTACATATATTCTTTTAAATATTTTTTGAAGACGACACCTTTTGAATGCTTCCTTGTAAGTCAAAAATGTGTGTATTTCAATTGATCATGATTTTAAAATTTCTATTAAATTTACAGAAGAATAGGCATGATATTTTAAGACTTATTAAAAAAATGAATAATTTAGAAATTTAGTAAATTTATTTAATTGCAATAAAAAAATATGACAAATTAGTAATGTAGAGAAAATTTTCAGTCATGTTTTACTATAGATAAAATAATTTAGAACTTATGTATTAACATATAAACGTGCGTTTATTTTTTTAAAAACTACATTTTGCAGAGCAAACTAAAACTTCAGAACACCGGAATATCTTCCCGCATTTTAATGATAAATCAGATAACATTTTCTTATATTTTTTCCTTTTAAAATATATCTGTGACTGTTTCATCTAAAGTGACTCGTATGTAAGTAATTTCACAGGATTTCAGATACTACAGATATTTTACAGATTTCAGATATTTTACTTCAAAATTCTTTTAAATGCTGCTTGTATTGAAAAATGGAACTATAACAAATTTAACAAGAGAAAATGACTCTTTCGTCACTTATTTTTCAACATTTATTACGTTGTGTCTGTTGTTCTATTTTCTCTGTTTTTTATTCTTCCATGGAAAACGCCACCTATAGAGTTTGAACTTTAAAAAATATTTTGATTGAATTCACTTGATATATAATCCACTTACCAAATTTGGTGGCAAATTTATCGCTTTAGCTGCACATTGGTAGTTACAGTGGAATAATATTTATAACTATTACTTATGATTTTAAATGAATGAAACCATCTGTGTATCCGAAATTAATTTGGATAAATATTTTTAATATTTTCATGTTCAAAACAAATATTTGAGTTATAATGTAATACTTAAAAATTCTCTCTTTCTGCTTTTTTCACTCTGCTTTGATAATTTTTCTGAAGTTATAATTATTTTAAATTCATAATATTATCTGTTTCATTGAGAATAGAATCTAACATGAAAAACAGAAATCATAATAGTGTAATAGTGTAGTAGAGAAAATGAATTAAAATGTCATTTTTAGACATTTTTTTTTTAAGAAATAAAAAATATCGATAATAGATGCATATATTTTTGCAAGTATTGGCAGCAGTTTTGGGGTAACAAAAAATTAAACATAACCTTTCCTAGTACGAAAAATAATAGTATAGCATGAAAGCCTTTCTGCAAATAATTTGTTCTATATGTGATAAAAAACAAACAGACAACAAGGAAAAAAAAAAAGTGCTAATTAAATATTAATTTGAGATGAAACAATTAAAAGTATTTAAAAAAAAAAAATGTTAAAAACTTGTTAAAACTTGTACAATATAACGTAATACACTGTAATAAAAATAAAAATTTACTTTCATTTAAATGCAAAATGTACGTCGATATCTTAAATATTTTAGTAGATACGTATATAATGTTGTTGTTTGTTTCTTTTTTCTATAAATATGAATAATTGTATTGTAAATTATGGTGTTGGTGTTCTGGAATAAGGCCGATTGACTACTCTAGGAACCTAGGCCTGAGGTTAAATGCCTTCCGTGGAGGACTTTTAGGGGGTGCTCCCCCGTAATTACGAAAGTTTCGGAGAAAACCATGCAACACTCTGGACGGCTAGGCCGAAGAGGTCCACCTGGGATTAAACCCGGCACCTCACGTCTACCACCTTTGAGCGCAGAACCGCTCGCCCACTGGTGGGCTGTATATTATGAGTGATACCTATTTTCAGTTTTTCTGCCATAATGATATCGGATAACGTGTTAATTTTCTTCCTCCTACGTTCTTTTAGATGGCCTACTAAAAAGTTAGATTTTTTTTTTTTTTTTTTTTTTTATTGAAGATTGAAAGAAACAAGATTTTAGACTAATAAATAAAAAATGAGTAAGTTAGATATATATTCGTAATTTCCAAACGATAGAAACAATTGAGTTGAAGAATGATTATAAATAAGAATTTTGGAAATGTTAAAAACGCATCTTTCTGGAGATCTTTGAAAAATAAATTAATGCCATCATTATTAAGGTGAAATCGATGACTATGAGACCTGCAGTGGAAGTCTTCAAAACTGAAAAAAAAAAAAATCCCGTCTTTGTTTAACGATCTAAATTCATAATGATTCGTTTTTTTTTTTTCCCTTTGATTTTACGCTTTTTATTTAATTTGAAAAATATTTATTATAAAATTGGATAAACATTTATTTGTATTACATATTTTATTTTCAATTTTTACAATTTAAATAAAATCGTATCTAAATGTATTTGCGAAAAAATAACAGATAAACATATTTTGCATTATATAAACAAAATAGTTAAGCTTATTTTTAGTGTAAACAATAATATTTTTGTACGTATTAATATTTTATTAGAATAAAGCAAAATCTTACTTTTGTGTAAAAAAAGAAAGAAAAAAAAAAAAAAAAAGTCGTTGGTTCAAAGAACGCAATTTATATTCTTATGCATACTTCCGCTTTATGTACAGCGGTATTACAGTTTCTGAAATTTATTCGGAAATGGTTCACTGCTCGCAAAAGACCCTCTACAAAATCTTTTCCTAATCCAATAAAATACGTATAAAATACGCAGAACTAAATCTTGTTTATTTTACTTCATTCTTTAAACTTTTCCTTCTCGTTCAAGAAAATTCAAGTTGTCACTTAGCTTTTGTGACATACAAAAGATAGAAATTCGAATCGAGTTTTTGAAAGTGATACACATGTTATTGCTTTATGGGTATTTTTTCTGTATACATTTTTATAAGAATAGTGAATTCTTGTCACATACGCTAATTGAGAACTCCTCTACGTGCTTTCAATTTTGAAATGTTCTTTTAAAAGATTTTCCTATAATGTTTGAGAGTTTTAAAATTAAGTTTACCGTTTTAAGTACATGAAAGAAATACAAATTTCATTTAATGACAAAATCAATATTCCATTATGAATACAAAAAATGCATATTTATTTGACCTAAATTAAGATTTTATATTTTAATTATGCCCATTTAATGAAGATAATGGTTCAAAGTTATTGCATTGTCATTTCAGAGTAATTCATACTTGACAAATCCAACAACATGTGTGATTACAAACCACTACACAGTTTAGTAAAATAATTAAAGAAATAATTTCTTTGCAATATTAGAAATATATATATATATATATATATATATATATATATATTTCTAATATTTTTTAGACATAATTTTTAGATTATACATAATTTTTAGATTATTTGTTTTCTTCATCCATCGTAAATTTATTTGAAGAGAACTGCTCTAAAAATTAAGAGGTGTAGAAAAAGGGGCGGTACTAACAATTTGCCAGATTGGGTTGGCAGCTCTGTATATATATATATATATATAGGAGAGAGTAGGGAGGGATGGGACAGTTTTGACAAAAATATTTTTTGCAAATTTACTTTTACGAGTACAACACTGTAAGTTTCAGAGAAGCAAATTGAAAAGGATTTAGCAGCTTTTAAAAATATAAATTGAATGGTAATTATTAAAATATTAAATTTTTAAGGCAATTTTTAAAAATTTCCCATCCCTCCCTTATATGTGGGAGGGATGGGACATATTTATAAAGTTAAAATAAATACATAATATACAGACATACTATGAAAAATGACAAAAACAGTGGGTCACGATGTATGTAAGGTTAATTGATTACTAATAACATCTACTTTATCCAACATCAGATTATAATGTGCCACTTAAATAAAAAATTTGAAATGCTCAATAAGTTCATCTTTTTAAAATTATTATTTTTTTTTTTTTTACTTCTAACACAGAAAGTACTGTTTTCTAGTTCAAATATTCAAAATTGAGTTTTTGTTATATTTACATGTTTTGGGGTTCTCTGAATATTAATAAGGTTTTTAGTGGCTACTCTGTGTGTGTTATCAACATATCTCAAGAACAAATATTACCAAGAAATCCTCACTTTAATTGGTGAAAGTAATTTCTTTTGTATACTTTACCATGTCCAGGAAAACTGCTCAGGAATGAAAATTAATTCCCCATACATATATGGTAAATAAAGTATTTTTAAAAGTTAAAAGGGTAAACAAAAGTCGTGTGCGTTCCTCACCAATTATTTTCCATGATTTTGAATTTGTTTCGGGCATTTTGTCTTCATTCATTTCCGTCTTGATATTTTCTGTTTAAGGAGTATCAGAATCTTCATTCTTCATTATTTTCTAACATTCCCTATCCCTCCCTTTTCATTATTTTTCAAAAAAAATTATTATTAGACACATGCTACTTTTAGGCTTAATTTAGCTACTAATTCATAAAACTTATATTATTATGTATATAAAATATGAAAAGTAATTATGCTAACATCAGTGAGTGACATTGAAAACTTGCCTTAAAATTAAGCAATTGTTTACTTTTGGTGTTATAAAGTAGTTTTTTTTTTGTTACATAAACTTACAGAGTTCTCCAACTAAAATGATACATAACAACAAATATGGGGTTGTATTTACTTCACCTGGTGGAAGTATCAAAAACTGAAAACAATATTTATTTTAAGAATAATTTTAGGTGTCCCATCCCTCCCAATGTCCCATCACTCCCGACTCTCCCCTATTCATGAATATATACAAATACACATCCATAAATTCAAACATACAATTGGTATATTCATCTTGGTTTGAATAATGAGTACATATTTGTTTGTCCAAATTCTGCCTAAAACAATTGCGATATCTTTCTCTTCGATAAATTTTAGCCATCTGCGTAATTTTAATAAACTTTTTTGCCTGTTATGACCATTATTTTAAAGATCATATTTGTATATCATTGAATTCTGTAATACATTGCAATTATCAGAAACAGCTTTCAATTCTTAAGTGGAAACCAAATGATTTATATATAGTAAAGATTTCAGTTTTAAAATAGTCATTAAGATGCATAATTGTTTTAAGACAAATACATTTTTAATATAAAAATATATAACTACGTGAAGGAATAAATACTTGAAATAGATTTTTAATTGTGAAATCATACAAAACTTAAAAAAAAAAAATTAAAGTTTTGCTTCATGAGATATGCAGATTATTATAAACTGAAACTATTAATTTGCAAACAATTTGAAACAAACATTATATAGAATATCTTAAATATTTTCAAGGACATTTCACTTTATAGATCACAGAGAAAGTTTCAAAAATAAATAAATAAATAAATAAATAAAAATAATGAGCCACTTCTTTAAAGAAGCATACATATTTTTTTTTTTAACAAATAAATACAGTTGTATGAAATTGCATATCTGTAAAGTCTTCTCTTTTTCACTGAAGATATATTTTTACTAATGTTTAATACATTTATTTAGCAATTTTTTTAGCAACAATCTGCGGTTGATTGTAGTAAAGAATACTATTCAAATATATAAATGTATCATTTAAAAAATGTCCTAAAAGTTGACAACCATAAAATTGGGTTAGTGGTTAAAA
Source organism: Salticus scenicus (assembly GCA_963930645.1). Lineage (NCBI taxonomy): Eukaryota > Metazoa > Arthropoda > Arachnida > Araneae > Salticidae > Salticus > Salticus scenicus. The sequence continues at coordinate 188,172,445 of OZ005654.1, read as the reverse complement.
TCTATATTTAACTTAAAGTACTTTGCAAAAAAAAAAAAAATAATAATAATAATAATAATAATAATAATAATAACATGGAGCTTTTCATAACTTTTCAGTATCTATTAGTTTAATTTTGAAGGAATTTAAGCCCCACCTATCACAATAAATAAATAAATAAGTTATTTTTTGCCCTGAAAGTTGTTAATATTTTTGCTTGTACTGATCGCAGCTGACACTGTATGAAAAACAACTAGAGTGGATTGTGAGATATATACTCCCCCTTCCCTTTTAGAGACGGTTTATTCAAAGTTTCTTTGATTTCTTTTCGCAAACAAATTGGAAACGAGGTCTTTCATGCAAGATATGAATTTGTTGAAATACGTCCCGTACTCCAATATGTGAACTGAAATGCAAGGAGAGGGAACAGAGATAACCTCTTTCCTAACTTCAAAATTTCTAATGCTTTATTCATGAAAAAACTTCACGATAAAAAATCTTACATTCATTTCTCAAGAGTCCTTAAAGTTTTAAAAATAAGTAAATAAACTCTGTTTGGCCTCAGTGAAGTTATCAGTGTACATCTATTTATGTATTCACAATATTTATTTATGCTAAAAATAATGTTGGATATTCTGAAAGTAAAGTTTTAAATTTTTATTTGAACATATTTTCTTTAAGTGGATATATTTTTTTTTACGTGATAGATTTTTTTCATCCTCATTTCTGTAAAATTTATTGAGGATTAATCAACAGATATTATATTTTACATAGAAATTACTCTAAAGATTTAAATGATACTATCCAAAGAATCTTTTTAATTGTGTTTCGTCATTTTGTACTAAATTGGATATTCTAGAAAAATTCTGGAAAAAAACATTGTGCCTAATTTTATATAAACACACACACACACACACACACATATATATATATATATATATATTATATAAATTTAAAGAAAAGGAGAATTCATTTCTCTGAAAAAAAAATAGCGTTGGTTGTAACACAAACAGTTTCTAATCCATTATTTTAATCTAATGTAAAAATAATACCTTTTCAATGTTATGCTAAATTCTTACAAAATTTGTCATTAAGATTTCATCATAGATTGATCAGAGACAGTCAGTCAGACATATGTGTGTATGAACGCAGTAAAAAATTAATTTTAATAAAATAGGTAAAATTAATTACTAAAACATGCACAAACTAAAAAATTTACTTGGAGAGAAATTAATTCACAGTAGGTTCATTTTATTTGTAACAGACATGACATCATTCAGATTTCTTGTTCAATTTTAAGTACTAAATATCAGTTTATCTTACTACATTTTAGTTTTCCGACATAACTGTATTTTTGTTTGTAAAAATTACAAAACTTTTACCGAAGTATTTAATATATATATATATATATATATATATATATATATATATATATATATATATATATATATATATATATATATATATTTATATATATATACATAAAATTAATGAAATTATAAATTATAATGGTCTTAGTTGTTATTTAATTATCTAAATAATCATATGTGAAAATGCATAATTATATATATATATATATATATATATATCTTTATATATATATTTCTTTTGTGCGTGTGTATGTCACTGAACTCCTCCTAAACGGCTGGACTGAGTTTAATGAAATTTTTTGTGTGTCTTCAGGTGGATTCGAGAATGGTTTAGATTTACAAATGAAAGTTGTAACTTAATTAGTTCTTTTTTAATTAATTTTTAACCAACTCTTTCAACAACTTTTCCACCTAGATGGCGTGAGTTGTCGTAAACACGATGTCAGAATTTATTTAATGTTGAAATGAAAAATGAATTTTTAACCGTATCTTACGAAGTGTTTAAAATATTTTTTCAAAGTTAATATTTTAGAATCGTAAACACGATGTCAGAATTTATTTAATGTTGAAATGAAAAATGAATTTTTAACCGTAAGTGTTTAAAATATTTTTTCAACGTTAATATTGTTAAAATGTTAAAATTAGTTAAAATGGTATATTCTTTTAAGAAATTCGTCAATATCCGACGGAGTTATTTTATGTTAAAATGAAAAATGAATTTTTAGGCCATTATCATTTGTGCAGATGGAAAATGTACTAAAAGATTTCCGAAAAATTTCACGATCACAAATGTTGACGGATATCCAATATATCGTCGAAGAAATCCGGATAATGGCGGACAATCTTATCATCTATGGCGGTCATCTATGTCAACAACATAGATATTGACATTGATAACCGTTGGGTGGTCCCATATTCGCCTCTGCTGAGTAAAACATTCAATGCTCATATTAATAGCAAGAAATTCAAACTTCTTCACACACCATAAATTTTAAATCAGCACAGCCGGTTTCGAAAGGACGTAGCCTTTCTTCATCAGGTGCAAACACGTGCAACTGCCTTGGAGGCAAAAACAAGACTGAAAGCAGGACAAAATCCAGAGGGGGAGGAGCAACACAAACAACCAATAGGAAGCAACATGCAGGACAGGGCCAATCAGAGAGGAACACACGTACACACACACCACAAAATCAGGAGGGAGGAAAGGAGTAAACAATTATTATTATTTTTTTTTCAATAATATTAAACTAATAAGTAAATTTAATAAAATTTATCCATTAATTATTATTATTTTTATTTAAATTAGAATTATTTTATTATAACTAATATGAAGTTATAAACATAATGAAGGAAATTATTTAATTGAATTAAACAAATTTTTCCAGGCTGTAGACAGCAAAGTGGAATCAGATTTTTCATTGACAATTTTATCACGATTAAAGTAAATAGCTAAATTTTCTAAAAAATCCAGTTCGGAAACGTGTTTGGCATGAAAGATAATTTTGGCACTCTTAAAATTAAAACTATGATCAAATTCCCAACTGTGCTTCGCAATAGAAGATTTAGAAATTTCTTGATTAACAACATACCGAGAATGCTTACGTAAACGACATTCAAGATTTCTTTTAGTTTGACCAATATAAGATAAATCACAGTTATTACAAGATACATTATAGATACCCCATTTTTGAAGCTCAGGAATAGGGGATTTGGTTGAAGGGAATTGGAATTTATAAAATTTATGGTGTGTGAAGCAGTTTGAATTTCTTGCTATTGTCTGTACGCCAGTTTTTTTAATTTATTTTTGGTGCTCATATTAATGTTCAGTTCTGCAGTTCAGTGAAGAGCATCAAATACATTTGCAAGTATGTGAATAAAGGCAGTGATATGGCTGTATTTCGAGTAGAAAATACCAATGTGAATGCTCCTCCGGTGAATAACAACGACGAAATAATACTTTACCAAATTGGCCGGTACATCAGCTCCAATGAAGCTGTTTGGCGTATCTTTGGTTTCCCAGTTCATAAACGGGATCCAGCAGTTCTTCATTTAGCCGTCCATCTTGAAAATGGCCAGCGCGTATATTTCACGAGCGAGATAGCGATTGATCGTGCTATAAATCCACCAAAAACTACACTCACCGAATTTTTTGAATTGTGCAATCGTGCGGATGCTTTTGGTGCTTTTGCGCGGACATTACTCTATTCAGAAGTACCACGCTATTTCACATGGGCTCCAACAAATAAATGGATGCCCCGCAAGCAAGGCACGCCGATTGATGCATGTCCCGGTTTATTCAAATCAAACACCTTGGGACGAGTATTTACAGTCAGTCCAAGACAGACTGAGTGCTTTTATCTTCGTTTGTTATTGGTTAATGTCATCGGCCCTTTCTCTTTTCAAGATTTACGTAAAGTGAATGGACAACAGTATCCAACGTATAAAGATGCATGCCTTGCACTCGGCTTGCTGGAAGACAACAACCAGTGGGAGTGTATGCTTGCTGAAGTAGGACTGAACTGTACAGCAAAACAAATTCGTCTACTATTCGCTGTAGTGTTGACTACATGTTTCCCGTCCCGAGCAGAGACATTATGGGATAATCACAAAGATTCAATGACTGATGATATATTGCATCAACATCGTTCACGGTGCAACGATCTAACGATAGTATTCAGTGACGCTATGTACAATGAAGCATTGATTACTATTGAAGATCTTTGCATTATCATTGCCAACTTACCACTCAGTGATTTCGGTATGCATTCAACAAATCGAAATGCATCTGATTTATTAAGCACTGAATTGAATCGTGAACTACAATACAATACTGTAGAAATGGCAGCGATTGTTGCTCGCAATGTCCCACTAATGAATGAAGAACAAAGAACCATTTACGACTGCATCATGCTCGCAGTTTTGGCAGGACAAGGTGGATTCTTTTTTTTTTTTTTTGGGGGGGGGGGGGGTGCACCAGGTGAAACTGGCAAAACATTCCTTATTTCGCTAATTCTCGCCGAAATACGATCAAATAATGGCATCGCATTGGCTGTTGCATCATCTGGCATTGCGGCAACTTTATTGGATGGAGGCAGAACAGCTCATCCATTATTTAAACTGCCACTAAATATTCAAAATAACCCAGACGCAGTGTGCAACATAAAAAAACAATCGTCCATGGCCACAGTGCTGAAATAGTGTAAAAGTCTTATCTGGGATGAATGCACTATGGCACACAAACATTCGATTGAGGCGTCGAACAGGACATTGAAAGATATAAAAAACAACGACAAACTATTTGGCGGCACTCTGTTACTGTTTTCAGGTGATTTCAGACAAGCACTTCCCGTTATTCCGCGTTCAACATACGCTGATGAGATCAACGCCTGCTTAAAATCATCGTCATTGTGACGTAATGTTGAAAAAGTACAACTGAAAGTAAATTTGTGCGTTCAAAAGCTTCAAGATCCATCCGCTGAAACATTCTCAAAACAATTGTTAGATATCGACGATGGAAAAGTTACTACAGATGAAACTGGACGCATAAAATTACCGACCGATTTCTGCACAATCATTGATTCTCAAGATGCTCTTATTGACCAGATATTTCCCGATGTACACAGACGATACACAAATCATGAGTGGCTGGCAGAAAGAGCAATTTTTGCAGCAAAAAATGTGGACGTCAACGAATTGAATCTCAAGATACAACATTTGTTACCAGGAGACTTGGTGTCATACAAATCTAATGATACAGTTTGCGATGCCACCGAAGTTGTAAATTATCCAACAGAATTTTTAAACTCACTGGATTTACCAGGCATGCCACCGCATAATTTACAACTGAAGGTTGGATCTCCGGTTATTTTGCTTCGTAATTTGAACCCACTACGGTTGTGCAACGGCACGCGATTAGTCATAAAAAAATTAATGAAAAATGTTATCGAAGCCATCATTTTAAATGACAAATTCCGAGGTGAAAATAAATTACTACTGCGAATTCCTATTATACCCACAGATGTGCCAATTCAATTTAAACGCCCTCAATTTCCAATTAGATTGTCATTTGCAATGACTATCAATAAGTCTCAGAACCAAACGATGTCTGTCTGTGGCTTAGATTTGAGCGCATGATGTTTTTCACACGGACAATTATACGTGGCCCTCGAGTGGGCAAACCATCCAGTTTGTTTGTATTGGCGAATGATGGGATAACAAAAAATATTGTACACTCTGTTGCATTAAGGGATTGATATTGTTTTTTAGTAATATTGTTATAAGTAGCTATATGTATATAATTTTAAAGAATCAATTTTAATAAATTAAAAAAATAAATGATTGGTGTTTTGTTATTTTTATATTCTTTTACTGTTCACAGCGCTCCATACATCTTCCACTTATATCCATCACATCCTTACATCACATCCTTATACACTTACAGTAAGTTAGTTATTTTTTTTCTAGCAAAATATTCTCTAGAAATAATTTATATGACAAAACAACGTTTGTCGGGTCAGCTAGTATATATATATATATATATATTTAATAAAGGAAAACTATATCATTTTAAGTTATTTAATTTTATCACTAAATTGCTCTAAATTAAAACATATTTGACGTTCAGAAATTTTAATTTACAGAAACAGTATTTTCATCTATTGTGTTATTTTAAAGGTTTTAAAACTTAAATAATTCAGTAAATAAAAACATGTTTAATTGCGCGGCAACAATTACATGCGTAAAAATTTGGAAGCTGTTTTGCTTACTTCTTTTAAATTTAAAGTTTCTTTTTTAATTAATGATATAAAAAGAAAAGTTTTCATAAATTCTTGTATCACATGATATGTTTGATATATTTTCTAGTAGGAAATATGTAAAAAAAAAAAAAAAAAAGTAAAAAATAAAAGGGATTAGTTTGGAAAATATGTTAGAATATCTGAACTCCCGCATGAAATTAACCCGTATTTAGTAATATATTAGTTCATAAACGATATTTGATAATTTTACAGTACAGAGCCGATAGGGATAATTTGTATAAGCACTGAAGAACAAACAACACGAGCAGATTTGTCGCATTGCTCTTCATACAGTACAAAACAGATTTTTAAAGTATATATTGATGTCTGAACAAAATTTTCTATTTTTCAATATTCTATTTTGAAAAAGATTCATTTCTGTTTTCTGCATCAATTTTCAGGGAGTGTGCTTAAGCTAAAAATATCTAACTACAATTTGACGATTTGTCGTAAGTTTTAAATTGGAAATGAAATTATATATTATTGATTATAAAGATTTTTGTTTATTTTTATGTTCAAAAAAACATTTTAGTAATTTTATAATATATATATATATAAATATGTAATTTTGTAATATATATAACTATATATATGAAATAACAATATTTTCATCGCATTATCTGCTGAAAGGTAGTCTTTTTAAATATAATTGAACACTGCTTTAATGTTAAATGTAACTTAATGCATAATTTCACTGTAAATGTTTAAACAATAAGAATATATATATATATATATATATATATATATATATATATATATATATATATATATATGTATATATATACATATATATATATTGAATCAGTTTGTTTGCTAAGTTTAAATAAATTAAAAGGTGATTATATAAAATAAATAAATAAATAAAAAATTCTGTGGTGCATTTACGATGTAAAATATGTATATTCATTGTAATAATATATTTTCGTTTTAATCTGTACAAATTTATTTAAGATAAGTTATCTTTGATTTATTTATAATAAAACTTTTTTATTGAATTAAACGAATTTTCATTTTGTAAAAGATTGGTATTCAGATATCTGGAAGGTTATGCATATATAATCTTATATCTTCCTGTGGTTTAATCATATATGTTACTGTAATATATATATATATATATATATATATATATATATGTAAGATCGCAAAATATATTAAACAAAAAAGTATAAAACTAACTCGAAAAAATTTATATCACTCTAGACCTACTAACTATGCTAGTTTATTCGTAAAGGTATTAAGCGATGCTTTTTTTTCACACCAGAATAGTTATAGAGCAGTGGTCTTCTTATTTAATCATGAGAACATATTGCTGAATATTACTCTACAACAATTCTGGTATGAAAAAAGGCGGAGCCTAATACCATTACGGATAAACTAGCATAGCAAGTCTATCACTCTCTTTAAAAATAAACATATGTTATGCACATATGTAAACTATAAACAAAGCATTAAATGGCAATTTAGAAATCTGATGGGACTTTATGATGGAAATAAATATTAGGTTGAGGAGTTGTTAATGGAAATATAAAGTGAATATGCAACAAATACCCCCCCCCCCTTTTTTTTTAAATTGGCATTTAACATTCGATAAATCACCGTTGCAGCAAGTCGAAATAAAGTTTATTTTTGGATATTTTGCCAAGCATTCCTGATCGCATTGATGAGTTCACTTTTCTCTTGATACTGTCGGATGTCCTTATAAACAGATTGCGCAAGTATGTCCCAAATATTTTCGATTGAGTTTAAATTCGGACTACAGGACTACCAATCACGACGATGGACCCTATTTGCTACAAACCAAGCTTTTGTTGAATGAGCAGCATGGATGATGGTATTATTCTAGCTGAAATGTCCTATCTCCTACGCTTACATGGGATTTGGTGACTCGAGACGGAGAAATCGTAAAAGGTAGTGAGCAGCCTTCCACTGATTTCAGGGCACTTCCACTGATCAGTCTAGCATTAGCAGACCCCTCGCACAAAGGCGAGCTCGTACTGGGTCATCAAACGTTTCGAATGTGAAATTTCCTAGGCAAACTGGTCGAAAACGCGAATATTATTTTTGTAATAGTTCTTTTATGCCACAGATTAAAAAGAAGAAAGGATGGAACAAGTTCTTAAAACGTCCTCAATCCATGTCCTCAAATTCTTCTGGAACACATCCACCACATAAGGTATTGGCAGTTCCTGATTCAGTGCATACGGACTCTTTCAGACCTAAGAGAAAGGCAAGGGTTTCAAAGTGACCTCAGCTAGCGGACGACACATGGACAAATTTTTGGCAGCTCCTGATTCGGTCCGCACGGACGAGTTCTCTCCGCAGCACCCATTCAACTCCCGGCGTAAAGCCAGACTCCGACAACAGTCTCCTCCATATGAATCACCTGCCGAACAAGCGTTTGTGATAGCGTTTTGGGAAAACCCTAGACCCCCGGTCTGAAAGTCTTCAACCATGTGGCCTAGCTGACGAGTACAATGAGCAGCTTCACTAAGACCTCTAACCTTAGTGACGTTACAACTCCAAACTTAAATCAGGTGATACCGGTCTTTATTTCTTTTCTTCTTGTCACAAGTGCATTTTTGTTGGAGGTGCACAAAATGTTCGACATACTTTGAAGCCTTTTTTGGGACTTTATATTTTAGAACTGTTATGAAAGCACTGGACATTCCCAAGCTAAAAATGCAAAAGTTCATGAACTTTCTCATTGAAATTCATGCTTGCGCTTCGATGTCAGCATTTTTGCTCTCTCTTAATATCTATTTTATGTATGTATTACGTTCTACTACCTTTTAGCCATTACCTGCAGAGCGGGTAATATAAAATATTTTTCTTAACCCTTTGTAAAAAATTCCCTCTTTTTTTGTATTTCTATAAATAATGTCTTTGTATATATACAATGAATTTTGGTTATTGTAAACTTTTGTATATTCTAAAAGTTTCTCTGTATATATGCTTTAGAGTAGGAGAAATGTTTTTTTTTTTTTTTTTTTTTTTTTTTTTTTTTTTGGCTATAAGCATCAATCGTGCATAACTTTTAAATATAAAAATACTAACAAATTAGTTTTTAGTCCTTCGGCATGCTATAGCCCAGGAGGGAAATAATTATTGTATATAAATTATTTGCATGTCTGTAGAGACACTGTCTCGATTATCTGTCTGCAAGCTGCAGTTTAACTTTGTATAATCCTTTATACTGTACATGTTTTTTATTTTAGAAACTCTCCAAATGGCGAGTTCTTTCAATCTAATCTGAGGTCCAAAGTATTACTCTGCTGTCTGACGTCTCCTTAACTCCTATCGCAATTGTTGATCTGGGAACGATAGTTCTTTTCTCCGAATACAGAAAGTCTGCGTATTCTGATGCCCCAGGTCGTTATCTCCAATCTTCAACCCTACAGCCTCTGAATGAATTGGTCTTCAATCTGCATTCCTTGCCGCTGTTTTTCCTAGCCACCTTCTTTTGATGTATGAAGCTAATTAATGCTGATCTTCGTTTAGTCATCTTCTGTACTCGTTTGGTCTACAATTCTTATCCAAGTCGCTGCAAGGATTATTATTATTTTTTTTAATAAAGACTTTTTTTTGTGAAACATCACTTTTTTTTTCCTAGTGAACTTTTAAATTTTCTGTTCAACTCGAATATCGCATTGTAAACCGACTTGCTACATCAAGCCCAACTACAGTTTAAAATTAAGATTTTGCCTTCCTGGCATAACAGGAAGACTTTTGTTAATCCTATTGTAATTCTGGTAATAGCTCAGTCAGGATCCCGGAATTTCTGGGGGTAAAAGTGCTCCATTTATTTAAAAGTTTATTTTTTTATTTTTTTATTTTTTTTTTATTTTTTTTTTTTTTTTGTGTGTGTTCCCCAGTTTTTCTCTCAGGGATTTAGCACAATTTTTTTTTAAGTTACTCTCACCAGATTAAAATTTAAGTGACGGCTGCACTCACACTTCTGAGATATGAGATAGTTAGATGTGGAATTAAGGTGTTGAAAATTACTCGGTAAAACCCGTTGGGGGGGCTGTTTCGTAGAGGGGGGCTGTGAGGTTGAGACTACAGAACGTCTCCACAGTTGTTTGAAATTAAGCTGGATCCAGCAAAGTATAAAGTTGGGACGGTTAAAATCGCTTCGACGCCAGTGACTCGGCGAAAGTTGAGGTCGGATTAGTTTCGTGTCGGCATGGTGCTGCAACGAAAGAATTAGGTTCTGAGAGTTAGATGAATGTGAAGTGATTTTAAAAGTATTGATTGAAATGAAGGGAAATGAGGTTATTAGGAAGAAGTATAAGATGGAGGTGGTTTTAGTAGATGGGTGTGGATGGTGGTGTATATTATAGTGAATGGTGATGTATATTGTAGGACATTGTGGTGTAGATTGTGAGGAATCTTATTTTGGCGAGTATTGATGTGAGAAGTAGCGGAGATTTAGTTGTGTGAAGATTAAGTAGTGATCAGTGTTGGTACGCGTATCTACTAGCATTCGTAAAAGTAAGGTTGGTTCAGCAGGGAATCCTCTGATCCGCAGTGAAGTCAGAGTAGCTGAGTTAAAGAGTGCATCCGTTGCTACACGTTCGACTGTTGCTGGGGTGAGATATTTAGAATTATCTAATTTAAGTTCTGATACTTTTATTTTGATAAAGGAATTAAATACGCTGACTGAGCTAGTTTGATTGCCAGACCGCCCTTCCATTAATCTGTCCAAATAAAACTCTTATTTATTGTTTAATTCAAGTATTGTGCTCTCTTTACTTATCCATTTAGCTATCTAAGTAATTAATTAAGATGGAGTTTTCATCAACACAAATCTCACAAGTTTATAAATATCCGTTAAGTTTTTGTTGATTTAGTCTATTGTTTCGTTTGTTTTGCATGTTTTTAATTAATAAATTTCGGTTCATTCCCAAGTAGCACGATAACGTTCTGTGAACGTCTAATAACGGTTACAGTCGTTCAAACACCGTGTTTCGTGTCAAGAGAACGTTTGATTAGACGTTCAAAAATAGTATTACTTAGAACGTTCTGAAAAGGTTTGCTTTGTACCATCTATAAAACGTACAATTCTAGTTCTATGAAAAACGTTCAAGTGTATCACCGTCGTCACACGTTCTGTAACAGTGTGATTACAACAAATGTGACAAAATGCTTTTTTTTTTTTTTCAGTTTTGTTTCCTCATTTTCAGTTTCAGATTTTGGTGGCATGCCAGTATAGAATAATTATTGAAATGTAATAGAGATGATTTTTAGGGAAAAAATTATAAAATTTTAAACTTTAATTATATGTTATAACCATCATAATTATTTATAATTTTATTTAAGTTTTATATTGTTGAATTCTGTCAAACACATTAATCCAGATTACTTTTGCAGATATTCATTATTATTTGCTTCTTAAAATGTTAATAAATTAAGTTACGAAAAAGTAATTTATTTTATTTATTTATTTTGTATATACCAAGAAAAATGTGTTGGATAATTGGGAATTTTTTATCTCCGGTTTTCCATAGGTTTATACACTCTTGAGATGTCCAGAACACAATTCGACCATTCTTTGAAAATGCCAGTCTGTCTATCTTTTTGTGTGTGTGTTATCAAAGTTTTGTGGACTCTAATTCTCACAAACCAATGGACGGAATTTAACCAAACTTTATGTTTATTTAGACGTTAAACTAATTTGCTAAATATCAGGAATATTTAATTAGGTATTGACCTAAACATCAGCTTTGGTGCTCATTAGCCTTTGGAGTGTATCACCAGATAGGGGTCGCTTCTATGCTGTAAATTCCCCCTTTTATGGGGAGATTATATCTCAGCTTCTACAGTGCACAAATGCACCAAACTTAATATGTGAAACAGATATTATGTAAAACTACGCTGATTTAATTTATGTGCGTATATTGATCAACTCCGTTAACGTAATGGTAATAATTCAGTTTTTGTAATATAAATAATTATAAATACACTAAAATTGGTATGTGAAATTAATATCATATAAAACTATGCTGAATCAGTTTGCGTGCTTATCTCACAAGTGGAGGCACTGGTATGCTGCAATTTAATTCCATTCAAGGGAACGGAACGCAATAGCTCATTTTCTATGATTTATAAATGCTCTAAATTTGGTACGTGAAATATATATTACGTAAATTTTACTGATTGACTTGAGTACATATCATATGACAGGTGACACTGCTACGTTTCGTTTCAGCTTAAGGGAAGGCTATACCTCATCTTCTATAATACGAATATTTATCGAAACTTGTATATGAGATATATATATAATGACAAAATGTGCTGCTTCAATTTCGGTATATATCCACCGACGGATGGTGCTGCTATTACTTTCTGCGATTTTCCAGATATCTGTATTTCAGCATCTTTTGGTGAAGAATGTAATTTTCATATATAAAAATATTAATTAGAAGAACCTGCGTTGATTAATTTTATATGATTAAATTAATAAATTTTAAAATTTTATGGATGCTGTATCTCACGAACTAATAAACGTAATTTATTCAAACTTGGCTTACTTGGACTGTGATCTAAGCGGTGGCGATTATATTTGTTAATAAATCGTTCAATAGGTGGCGCTGTCATATCATTATGTTCAGAATTTTTAATATGGCAGAATAGGACAAAATTTCGTATAAATGTACATAAGTGAGCATTGTTTTTAACTTTTCCATGGAAAATTAAATATGTATATATATATATAAATTTATATTAGTAATATTTAATTTTAAAAAAGTATGGGCGGTTCGTACAGCACATTGCTTTCGCTATTGTATTAAAATTTTCAATATTCTTGTGAGAAAGTTCGTCTATGCTTTTAAAACGAAAGGGTGAACCCTAAATCTGTGATAATTTAAAACAAAGTTATGGATTTTTTACATTTTGAATTATGTAAAACACATTTCTTAAGATATATGTTTTGAATACTATAAAATTTATTTTTTGGATATTTAGTGTTATACTTATTTGAGATGAAAATCTTATACCTTTGCCATGGAAAATAATTTTGATAGATTATTTCAGCAAATAATATTTACGGCATCCACCTGTGCAGGAAAATATAGAAGAAAGTTTTATGAATGCTTCAATATACCAATTTTTAAAAAGTTCAAGTTTTGAATAGTATGAAAATTCTGTATTAGAACGGGTGTTATTGAATAAATCGTGTTTTGCTTAATGAACAGAAATTTTTCCCACCAGTAAACGGCCATCTGCAGTTCCGTTACACAGGAAGTTCGTATTCGTATGCAATCCAAAGTCCGAAGCATCTGCCTTCTGCCTGCTTACACAGTGTATTTTGATTTTGTATTCATTTCTTAAGTTATTAGCATTTGGATACGCAACAGCTCCTACAGATAAGTTTTTCTCTTTTGTAAAATTTTGCATATGCATTGAAGTCTTAAAAATTTAGTTTATTAAAATTTATATATATATATGTATATATATATATATATATATATATATATATATATATATATATATATATATATATATATATATATATATATATATATATATATATAACATACATTAATTTTAAACTAAATTTGAATTTTTTTTTTTAATTTTACAAATATTCCCAGCTAACTCCTAAATTTATTTCATTCTATTTTTTATTATTATAGTTTAACACTGTATACTAAACTAGCAAACCCAGTCGAATTTTTCGCTCTTATTTTAAAAATTGAAACTCATAAATGTTATATCGAATTCCCCATCTGATTAAAATTTACCAGAAGCCAAATTATTATTAGTACCAAATTAATATGTGCAATAGTGAGACTAAGATCATTCAAAGAAAGGTATCAAAATAAAATTCATTGTTGAAGAACCAGTTTCATATTTTTGCAGGCAGTACAATTATAGTATAGGATTTCCATGATGCCTTTTAAATTTTTGTCGCGATGTTGGTATGTTGGTAATGACTTTTTATTTATTTTGGTATAATATTTTGTTAATAATAATAATAATAATAATTCTTATTTTGATTATATTTTTATGTTTAAGATTTTTAGTCAATTTATGACAATTATTCATATTCTGTATAATCTTTAAAGTATTTCTATGCTTAAAATGACGCTTATAAAGATTGAAGAAGCAATTTTTAAAAATACAGTTTTCCATAAAATAATGTAAGCAGTCAAATTTCGTAATTTTTTCTTATTAGTTCATTGAGTTGAGTCCGCATGGTTAAATATTGTTAATTTTTAATTATTATTTTTTATGATTGCGTATTTCAATAATTACACTACTATATCGTTTCGGTAAAAATTAATTGCAACTGATCCACGTTAAAGAAATATATAATGGATTTGATCATGCATGATTTGACATTACATTTTACATTACACTGTAGAAATGTAAAAGCAGGGAGAAGTATTAAAAAAGAAATAGTTACTAAGGTCAATCTTAATATTTCTGAATATTTTAAATTTTGAAGTTTATTTATTTTATTTTTATTTATTTATTTGTTTACAGAATAAACTTTTAATTAATTATTTATTTATTTTTCAAAATGTTTCACCACATTTTATACTGTTATATTTCACTGCATGTGTATGTAAAATTTATAAACTCAAAATCAATAATTTAAATAAATTTCGCATACGCATGATTTGAAATATAAAAATATTAAGTAAATTTCACGTAATCTATTTAAATAAAAAAACAAAATAATAATAATAATTTTTATTTTTTATATTTTTAAACGTATTTAAAATGCACCGCTGTTGAAAATTAAAGGAACAAACCTGCTTTCCCATTTTCTTCTTTTATGCGTAACTTTTAAACAAATAAACACATGGACATAAAATTTGGATGTCATGTTCGTTATCATATCATTAATCGAATTATACATAACTTTAGAATAAGTAATAATTTTAAACTAATAATTATGAATTTTTCTCGAAAGTAAGCTTTGGAAAAAATTAAAACATTTCAACAATTTTAGCAAAGAAAACTTAATGAAAAATTGTGTTAATGATGCATTATAGACAAGTGAAGATGCACGGTTTTACTTTCTGTGTTCACTTTTCTTTTACTTTAATAACGGACTTTTTGAAAATAATAATAATAATAATAATTACTAATTTGTATAAACTGTGATCTTCACCAGAATAATAAAAAAGTCGATAAATAATTTAATAATGAACGCCTTATCCGATTTTCATATTTCTATGTAAAATTTTAAAAAAATTATTCACAGGCGATAAAATAAAGAAAAAAGAAGAAACGAAAAATTGACTACATGAAGAAATATACGGTTTTAATCTAACGCATTTCTAAAATTGCTGAAATTTTTCATTTTTTCAATGTTTACCTTTGAGAAAAATTTACTGATATTTAGTTTAAAAATTATTACTTATGCTTAAGTTATATAAAATTCGATTTATGGTATTTTAAAAAACCTACTATCCAAATTTTATACTTCTGTGTTTATTTGTTAAAGAATTATGTGGAGAAAAAAAAAGAAAACGAGAAAACAGTTTATTGTTTAAATTTTGTACACTTGTGTACTTCATATTATTTAATTGTATTGGCTAAATTTAATCATGCACCATTTCATCATTGATGAAATTATAATGCTGTATCTTTATTTAAAAATAAATAATAGAAAATTTTCTGCATGAGACAGAAATTTAAATGAACCGTTCAATGCTTCTGTGCATGGTTCTGCACATATATATATATATACAGTCGGTACCAAAAGTGTCCGAAAACTAGCAAAAATTCCTATGCAATAAAAGAACACTTCATACGGTTTTGTTAAAAAAATCCTTGTCAAATCCAGGTTTTAGTCAGTGTAAGAACATGATTCGATAAGGATTTATTTAACAAAACCGTATGAAGTGTACTTTTTTTACATAGGAAATTTTGCTAGTGTTCGGAGACTTTTGTTAGCGACTGTGCAAGAAATTTATTTATTTAAATATAAAATAATAATAATAATAATAATTGATTTTCTTTCACCACAAACTACGATTGGAGTTGAAAGGAGTCTTACGAAGTTTATAGAAATCTAAAAATATGCGAAAAATTAATTTGCGAAATCGATTTTATGTTTGAATGACAGGTTAAGTTGATTTCTTGGAATGCGGACAAAAACGTGTGTTGTTGATAACTAGCTTGATAGATAAATAACCTTGTCATAGCTGCTAACTTGTCTTTTTTTTTTTTTTTTTTTTTTTTTTTTTTTGCTACCGGAAATTTTTAGTCCAAATTTTAATAATTTTTTTAGCAGTTTTCTCTGATTACACATAATCAAAATCTTTTGAAAAGAAGTACTTGTGTTAGAAAACCGTACAAGTTGGCACATATGTCTTGTTAAAAAAACATTCCTCGAAGTTTGCTTGAGAAATTCATCGTCGCCAAAAGCTATTGTAAAATAATGGATTGATGCGGATTTTGAGGGTTTAATGCTTTAAAAAATGGAAATTCATTCCATAGTGATGGTATTAAACAAAAGCAAAAGTAAATTCGAGGTCAATTGGAGATTATACGAAATGACATTGAAGATTCTATGTAAAAACTTATATTTCCAGTTAATATTTCTTAATTGATCTATATTATGTTTGTTCAACAAAATATGAATGTTATGGTTTCTGATGCATTTATTACAAGTTTCAAATCTTTAACCGTTTTCCCAGTTTGTATCTTTTCGTGAATTTGTGGCCTTCAAAATGCTGAAATTTTACTAATATTGAAGAAAATCTTAAATTTTTTTCATTTGTTATTTATTTATTTTTTTATTTATGTATAGACCTTTTAGCAGTTTGATGATTATGGATTCGTTAAAAAATGCGAACTGAGAAAAAGCAATTTAATGATTTCAAATCTGTAAAAAAAAGGGTAGGTGCTCCAGTGATTGGCATGCTCCAGTTATTGGCATCTATCCCAAAATAATTAATAAAATAGAAAAATAATAAAATCATATATTTTACATATAAGAATTTTAACAGTTTATGTCAAACACTGGAACATAGGGTGCTAATAACTGATAACAATGAATACCTAGCAGTGTCAAACACTGGAACATAGGCTGCCAATTACTAATAAAAGGAAACATCTGGCAGTGTGAATTACTGGAACATTGAGTGGGTGTCAAATAAAAATTCATAAAAAATAATTGTTATCAAATGTATATATTTTATCATATATGTGGTTCTGAATGCCTTTTATACCATATGTACTAACTTAAGATTTCTAAAAATATTTTCTGATGACTAAAACATTAAAAACATCAGATATTGCTCTATCTTTGGCGCACTTACCTATATATAAAACAATAAGAACTGTTGCCTGAATACATATTTTATCAAGAAAATTTAATATAGTTGAGTTTATAAATACTAAATGGTAACACAAGATTCTATATGAAATCTTCAGTGATTCCAAGTGCTAATTCATCTTTATTGCACAGCTAGCCGAGGTGATGTAAAATAATTTAAGTATACATGAGTTAAGTAATAAGCCTATATTTGCTTTTTAAACAACAAGTCTTGTCTTCATTTCACAAATTTATTGACAGCAGGTAGATATCAAAAAAGGAAGTTAAAGGATAAGTAAATGGAGAGAGATTTATTCACTTACAGATAAGAATACATAAATTTTGAAATATTAAACAAAATACCTATTTATACAATAGAAAAATATAGTTTCCAAGATGAGAAATTTATGAAGTTTCTAACAATGTAACTTTTTACAGAAAATAAAAGAGAATAAGAGCAAAAATGGTCTTATTTTCAGTGAATTTATAAAAAAAAATATCAAAAGTTGAAAGAAAAAAAGAAATTTTCAGAATAATGGCCGAAATTACTGGACGAGGTTTATCGTTCTGTTATCAAGATGATAATGATTCCTTTCGTAATAATATTGATCTGCAAGATAAGAATTAAGTAATAGCGCACTAAATACATATTTATTCAGTTAAAAAGATTTGTCGATTTTGTTAAAAATTTTTTATTTTTCCCATTCTATATTTCTGATTTCTAAAGTTTCCGTACTCGTATCTAAAGCCCACCCGTTATTTTCGCCTGTTGGCTATTTTTTATTTCTTCTATTGCCAAAGAAAGACTATTGGTTTCCTAGAAATCTCCTACTTTTTGTTGGCGATCGATTTACATGATTTGAGAGATCCATAGTACGATCTGAAATTTTTTTTGGAAATTCTCTGTCTGTATAAATGTGTGCCTGAGACAGAAATTTTATTGAAGAACAACTAATGCACAAAATTTCATATCCAATTTCAGGTAATTGCATTTTGATATCATGAATTTACGAAAAATTTCTAACAGAGAAAATACAATTTAAAGATTTTAAATCTCTAAAAAATATATCAATAGTCATAAAAATTGTTGCCTAATTATATATTGCATTGAACAAATCTAATTAAATTTCAAATATTAAATGTAAATATAAACTTCAACATGAAACCTACTTCCGCGGTGCCAAATCATAGTTGATCCTTAAATACGACAGCACTGAAAAACGTGAATATATATATATATTTATATATATATATATATAATCTCAAAAACATTTTAACTGACAACCGCTATCCTGATTTTCTACTTGATAAACATTTCAATATTCCTGAATATAATCTAACTGACGGTCTTTTCTTCATCTCCGGTGCTATTTAATAACTGTTAAGGTAGTCCTACCAGCCGAAGAGGGTTCTTCCTTTTTGGTGCGTTCAACGTTTTTCAACCTACTTGTCATATAAATTTGTCCTTATATATATTTATATATATATATATCTGTATATATTGATATATTTACTGTTGTAGCTTATATATGAATTTGATTGCTTTTTTTAATGCTTTGTATTAATTCAATTCTAATTTTGAATTCGTTTGCTATACATTTTTGCTTTCATCTATGAGAAGTCGAGGGCTGGAAAAATATATTTTGGCTTAAAAGCACATGTTTCTTCAGAAAATTCTAATTTTCCATTTCCTACATGGGGAGGAGTTACCAGTTTATTTATTTATTTTGTTTTTATATTTCCTTTTGCTGCATCTGGTCATTGGTTTATGGTTTATAAATATTCTGTTTAATTTTTTTAAATATATATATATATATATATATATATATTTCAAGTTTTATTTCGACTGATTTTCAAGATTAATTTTAAATATAACTACAGTCGTTAACTAATTTTAAATATAACTACAGTCGTTAACAAAAGAGTCCGAATACTAGCAAATATTCCTATATAAAAAAGTACACTTTATACGGTTTTGTTAAATAAATCCTTGTCGGATTCTGTTTTTAGTCAGTGTAAGAAGATGATTCGATAAGGATTTATTTAACAAAACCGTATGAAAAGTACTTTTTTTACATAGGAATTTTTGCTAGTGTTCGGACACTTTTGTTACCGACTGTATATATATATTAACGAATTAATAAGAAATTAAAAATTATTTTTCATGGTAATAATAACACTGAGCTTCATGAAAATCTTCTTCTGAATCCGAATATGACACTCAATTTTTCCCTATCACCCATCGTTATTTGTGGACGTCCCATTATTTTTATAACTTTCCGGAAATTTTAAGGCTTTAAATTTGATTTGTAGGGATAGAAAGAATTATTTTAAGTGTGAAATATCTTCAGAGGGGCTACAGAAGTAAAAACTTCTAAAACATGAACATAAGCAGAAAGGAGAAAATTTAGGGGGATTTGCTACTGAAATTATGAATCACATTTATTATAATTTTTAACCAATTAGTGTTATTATTTATTATAAATTATATATTTTTTTTATTTATAAGTGTTAAAATAATTATTTTCCATTCTCCAAATCAAATTCATGGCTATAAAATTACCGAATTGGGATAAAAATTGGGGAAGGGGGTGTCGTCCCGAGGAAACGGTGGGTGATTAGGCAAAATGGAAGTCATATTCGGATTAAGGAAGTCATGTTACATAAGAATCAGCAGGAATAGTCATTCACTTACCTCCTAGGTGATCAGCTTACCCCTGGTGTAATTTGTTAATAAAGTATTTTTAAATGATCTCATCAACAGCTTCCTAACGAATGTATAAAATATAGAAATGTGATAATTAATTATATATATATATATATATATATATATATATATATATTTCATCTTAAAAAAAAAAAAAAAAAAATAGCATTTTTTTAAGTGTTGTCTACAGTGAACAAAATTGTTTTTCTATATACATCTCGGTTTATATTTCTATGAGGAGAAAATCGTAATAATTCGTTATGTAAAATAATTTAACCAAAATATAATTTCAAAAAATTATTTTATTTCTGTATAGATACATAAAGTACTTTTCTCATTTGGCAAATAAGAGGTTATGAATGTCATGGTTTGCTTTAAAAAATAAAATTGTACTTAAATATATCATACCTTTATAAAAAAGAAAAGAAAAATATTTTATATACTTATTTATTTATTTTAAAGTAGCCTTCAAATATATTTCATATCCTTTCATCAACACAATTGTGAATGTAATAAAATAAAGAAATGAAAGATAATTAAAAATTTAAAAGTGAGCTAATCAGTAATATATAAAACAAAATGTAAAAAAAAAAAAAAAAAAAAAAAAAAAAATAGTAGTTTAGTAATATTGAATTAGACCAGAAATTTCTCTGGGAATTGTTTACCAAGTATAAATATATGTAACTTTTATTCATTATTTTTCCAATCTTGCAATCTTGTAAAAAAAAAAAAAAGTGAATAATTATTAGAAATATATTTCTATATATATAATATTTATTTATTTATTTATTTTATTTTATTATTTTTTTTTTATTTACTTTTTTATAGTTTTCGTTTTAAAAACACAATGTAGTAATTCACCGATTTATTTTTATGATAATTAATTCTTGTAAGGATAATTTTACTCATTTTATGATAAATATTACGTTTGTTAATTATTTTACAAAGTGAGTATATTTTTATCTAAGCCTTTGTTTCTATAGTGTTTTTGACCCTACATTGTAATTAACTTATGTACATTCAAACATAAATCCCAATTTTTCAACAGCGCCCAATTTTTGCTCCAAAATAGTAATTTTTCAAGCAAAATCTGAAATATTTCTTCGTGTATCAATTGATTACAGTTATTATGTTGAGATTAATGAAGGAATGAATGCAAGTTTAAAGTCTTTTTAGCGACGTTCATTTTTTTTTTTTATTATTATTAACAACTTTTTTATGCTGTAAAAGTTGTAACCAAAATTGTGCAGTAGACATTTTTTTTGCGTATCCCTTTATTAAATGTATTGTTTAAGGCACTGATGAAGAGTTAATTGCAGGAAAAAGAAAAAAAAATGAAACCATAATTATTAAAATATTAACACATAAATTATAAAATTATCTATTCTTTAAATGTATTTATTTATTTATTTTTTTAATAAATTTGGTTTTGAAAGTTACTAAGAATTTTCTCAATATATATATATATATATTAAAAAATGTATTTAGAAACATAATACTCATTACGATCTTTTCATTAAATATTTATAATTTATTTATTTATTTATTTTTCGTGTTTTTCATTGTATTGAATTCTTGCTTGCTGATATTTTTTATTAATTGTAAAACGCTAACATATACACTTTTGCATTTTGAAACTCATCCATTGTTACATTGTAGAAAACTTATATGTTTATATATATATATATATATATATATATATATATATATATATAAATATTAAACTAATCATAGACTTCTATGATTTTGAAATATTTCCGTTGTTGAAATACATATTACATCTTTAGTTAACCATACTAAGCTAAGAATTGTAAAAATTTTATTTATTAATATATATTAAAGTTTTATGTATTTAAATTATATATATTTAAAAAAAATGTCCTACTGTCATTTTGTAACTCATGATTTAAAAACTATTTAATTTTACTTGTAGCAAAAAATAAATAAAATAAATAAATGTGTGGAACTCACACGACATACTTTTACCCTGCATTTCAATAATATAAAGACATATTGCATATTAAGGCGCAAGATAATAAGTGCAATATATAAACATGCCACCCGGACGGTGTAGTGGTTAGCGTCCCGGGCTTCTACACGGTTGAGCCTGGTTTAGAATCTCGGAGAAGGCATGGAAGTGTTGTCCCTGTTAGGGTTAGATGAACGCCCATTCGGTGCCCCTTCACAAATGGTCATCAATTCGTTGACCCTCCGCCCCTCCGGCCAATGCTTGTGGCATGTTCGCCGCTAGACCCGTAGACGAATAGCGAATGATTTCCAGACAATATTCTACAGAAAACATGTTTTTGTGTATATAGAAAATTCACATTCAACTCATCTTCTCTACTGCAGCTTGTTGATGTTAAATTGTACCTACCAAAATTTTCGCACATAGGCGTATCGCATGTCACTTCTCTTGAATAACCCTATACGCGAATCATTATCTTTATCAGAAGTTTAAAGAATAATCAATGTATGATACAGATGTAGAAAACCAAGTTTGAAAGTACTGCTACTTTTTGTTCTTGGTATGTATTGATAACAGACCGGCGACATACAGAGTCACACAGACCAACCTCTAAAAAGCAGATTTGGAATTTCAAGTAAGTTCAAAACGTGTAAGTATAATAAAAAATAAATTTCTAAAATTTGACCCCCAAAATAATACTTTCTCTACCATACATTCGGGTAAGAGAAAGTAAAAATCCTATACCATTAAATATACCAATCCATGCTTTGCACAGATCTGCAAAACATCATATTTAATGATCTTAGTTAAAATATCTTTGGAAAGGGTGTTTTTTAATCCAGAGCATTGAATGATATATATTCAAATTTTAATGTGTTTTTTCCCCAAATAAAAATATTTCAGTTTATTACCAAAACATTCAGTATCATTTTAATCAAATTAGAAAACTAGTTATCGATTTTGGGGGTATTAGAAAGGTAAAAGTCACTAGGCTGCCCCTGGGTCCATGTCTTGATCGTAATGTTGTTCATGATGTTTTTAAAAATGCCCACAGCCGTATTTGCTGAAAGTTTGGATGTAAATATGATATTTCCAAACAGCTAGGTCAAAGAGTGTATGGAGACTGAGTTTAACACTCCTCGATTACCAGCTTTCACAGCAGAAATCCTCGGCCGCTGGTGTGGTTAATATAATTATCAAAAATGAGTCTCAAATTTGCATCTCACATTGAAATATTAAATTAACAACAAAATAATTCCTTTTTAGCTTATATTTCAAAATACCTATGAATGAGTGAATGTCCCATACAATATTACATAAATATGAATAAGTAAATGATACAGTACAGTAGGACCGTCAAATGTGAACGAAACATATGTATGAACGAATATGTACAACAAATTTAGATGATTGTATTATTATTAATTATTTACACGTATTCCTAATACTTTTTAATGTATAGTTTCTTTTACTAAATTATTTCAATCATTCAACTTTACTTTAAGGGAATATAATTCGAGAAATATAAAATAGTAAATAGTAAACTTTTTTAAAAATGAGGTAAAAAAAAAATTGCGAAAAAGCAAAAAAAAAATCTCACAAATAACCAATAAAAGTATTCAAAACTGTGATAGATTTTCTTTCAGTTTTTCTTTATAGAATAATTTTAATAGTGCGGAAGTTAACACTTTGCATATATAACAGGGAGAAAGTTTTAAACTGAAATAATATGCAGAAGTATTTTACTTTTTTGAAAGGTGTACACAGATATCTTTGCTGATGCCAAATATAGTTTATTTACTTATTTCGGAAACTTAAAGAGGTCTTGGAATATGAATGGAAGATTTTATGCTGAAACTTTCATGAATAATACATTAGAATTTCTTATGTTTGAGAGGGGAGGGGGGTATCTGTTTTTTAGCTTTTTCAATTCATAGATTGAAGTAGAGAACATATTTCAGCAAATTCATATCTTCCAAAACTATTTATATGATTTAAATATGTCTTGATGCATAGAATTTAAGGTAGTTTGGTGGCATTGCGATTAAGAAGAAATTGCTTACTAAGCAAGCGTTTATAAACACACACAGAGCCAGACACACGTGTGTAAATATATATATATATATATATATATATAGGGAGTGGAGAAAATATTAAAAATAATAATACTACATTGGAATCTAAAACACATTTTTTCTGTCTAATGGTACCATAATTAAAGTTCTGATTTTTTTTTTTTTTTTTTTTTTTTTTTTTTTTTAAGAAAAGGGAAATAAATTGTTTAAAAACAAAATGTTATATTTGTTTCGTGTGTTTCTGAGGATTATTTTCTCTGGTATATTTTCTTTGGTATTAAAATATATTTATCCTCAAAAATTCATATTTTGAAAAATGTATCTGGGGTTAGTTTATCATAGTACGGACGACTACTTTTATGACTTAATGAAAAAAGAAAAAATGACTTTTGAACTTCTCAGTAGGTTTTTCATATTTTGGTGAAACATAATGTAAAACACATATTTATGTGGATGTTAAATGATATATATTTCTTTTCAAATCTGTATAACCGTTATATAATTTATAAACCAATGTGTTTTATCTCAGTGATGATAATTAAAAAAAAAAAAAAAAAACATTTCTTTTTAAACAAAATTAGTTAATTTAAATTAGTAATATTAATTTAGTATAAGTATTAGCAATATTAATAGTATTGGTATTAGAAGTAAAGTATTTGTGTATTTAAGGAAAACAGTGCACTCACAAACATACATTTAGACGAAAAAAAAAAAAAAAAGAATAAAAATCCAATTTTTTAAAAAGCATAAAAAAAAAAAATCAAAAACTGTAGATTAAACAATTTATCCAATATTATACACGATTATTTCTGTATACTTCTATAAATAAGTAAATTTTAATCAAACCACTTCCTTTACAAAACTATTTTTTTTTCCATCTAAGTACTCAACTATAATTTTGTTAAGTTCACCCCAACATTAAGATATGAGCGATAAAGACTTCTCATAGTCGTAATATAATTTTTCTGTACACGAACGAGGTGTGTCATATGTATAATCTGTTTTTAAATTGTTTACAAATAAAACATTTGAAAGTTTAAATTTTTTATACACATGAGGCAATATTTTATAGAAAACCTGAATAACATATTTAAATTTCATTGCTCTCTAAAATTATCTATGAAAATTTAAGCGTTGACCGTTAAACATACAGACGAATTGCTGTACGTTTCTCTAATGGGGAACAGGTACGATTAAATTTTGTCAAAGGCATTACCTGATTGGTCAACTGAGTTTCGGTTGATCAAAATCAAAGCATAAATTCGACAGCTATAAAGATATTTTGGTTGCAGAGATATAATCTAATATACTTAAAATGCACATTTCCTTAAAAATACTGAATAAATATTAACCTTTTCTGTTGAATCATACGCTGAAATTCTCATACTTATACGTATATCTGGAAGCATTTAAAACCATTTAAGACTAGCATTTAGGTTGAGTATCGCCATTAACTGTTTAAAATCGAAACTGTCATATCATGATACATTTTTAAAATGTGAATATAAATAATTTTTGAAAGCCAAAATTATCTATATCTATATATCTATCTAACTATCTATATCTATCTATCTATCTATCTATATCTATCTATCTATCTACCTATTTATCTATCTATCTCTGTCTCTCTCTCTCTCTCTCTATATATATATATATGTAAAGGATGTAGCTAATGTCCATGCATCTTATAAAAGGAAACGCAGGAGTCCATTTGAGAAACGAATATTCCTTTATTAAGTTCTAAGGTGCAGTCATGATGATAAAGTCATAGGCCGGGTGTTAGGACATCCTAAGCGTTATGTCCCGGAAAAACACCGATGGTCGGCGATTATCCAGCCGCGGGACCCGAAGGGCCGCGAGTTTCCGTAATTAACTGTACATAATGAAGTATTAATTAACGTGGCTTTATTAAGTAAGTGAATATCTGAAAAAGTTACGATTTCCCGTGTGTTCCAGCTTAAATACAGTGTACGTGGGCATGAATATTTACTACTCCTCTATTTAATCATATTAGCTATTAACTTAATGATTGACAGTCCAGACCAGGCCCAGATCCCCAGGATTAATTAGTGTGCATTACTTAAACACAAGAAAATGAGAGTTGCGTTTACTCAGCACTTTTGTCATAAGTACGTCCAATTTTTCTGACTTTCACGTAATGAAAGTAAATTGTCATAAAACTTATTTTACAGGGGAAACTTTAGAATTGCTTTACAAGTGAGGAATTTTATTGGGATTTTCTCCAAGCTATCAGTCAATATTAATTTAAAATAATTTAAATATATTAATTTAAAATAATTTAAAATCTTGCCTTTCTTTATCCTTTCATATATATATATATATATATATATATATATATATGTGTGTGTGTGCATAATCTTTTCCTTTATTAAAATGTACGTTATTTCTTGTTTTATTTCCTTATTTATTTTGTAGATATATTTGTAATTTATGGAATTTCTTTTTGGTTATGTACGGTAATTTACTTCCCTCAATTTCATTTTCAAAATAACTAGTTTAATTTTATTTTAAGAAATTTTAATTAAAAAAGTTTTGTATTGAAATTTTAATGCAAATATTTAAACTTTAAGTATTTTTATTTTATTTGGGGTGGGGGAAGAAATAAAAAAAAAATAACAAGGGGGAAAAAATGCTAATTTGAATAAATTCTTAAAAGCCAAAATTATATATCTTTTTTTAGATTTTTCTATCTTTATAAATAAAATGGACATTATTTCTTTGTATTTATTTATCAGTGGAAAAATATATTTTATAAAATTAAAAAAAAATTAATGCAAATATTTAAAGGTTTATATATTTTAATTGGGCAGGGAAAAAAAAGAGCAAATCTGATATTTTCCAATTGTTTTACGTATGAAATTTTTCTTAACATCGCATTATGTAGGAACTATAACGCAGATGTTCTGCACGGAAAAAGCTAGTATTTCATAATGTATCTGAATACATATTTTTGTCCCTATAAACTTATTATTAAAGCTTATTTTATATTATTCTATAGGAAACATGCACTATAAAAAGTCTTGTTTGCTGATAGAAAATGTTCGTTAGCTATTGGAACATTTTGTTGACAGAAAAATTCCGTAACATCACAATGCATAAAATATTCTCATTCAACTTATTATTATTATTATTATTATTATTATTATTTTCATTTTCTGGATTGTAAAAATAAAATAAAATTAAACAAAAAAATAATAAACTCATATTAAATAAAATTTCCCAGTTCGACCTACCACGATCGAAAAAGAGTCCACGAGACCGCAGGATGATATGTTACCTCCCCGCCACAGAAACTCGAGGCGTTTCTTTACTTGGTAATTCCCAATAATTATTCAACAAGGTTTATCCTATTGCTTTTGTTATATTTTCTCCATCCAGCGACATGGTAATTGTTCGAGACTTTAGCAAAGTAAAAAGAAGTAAGATACCTTAAAAAATTGTTTACGAGATTTTAAATAAGTTTCAAATAATTTCTCTGGACGTTAGCATGTTAAAATAAGTTAAATTCTTTATCGGAACACTATGCAATTTCTTGATTAATTTCCTGAAGAAAGAGCAGTAATAGCTAAGGACATGATTCTGGTTTCTACTTATAAATATCAATCTAAGCAAACTATATGAAAAGGAAGTTTCTCAATTAAAAGTTACAGGTATTACAAATTTTGATATTTAATGGTAGGTTTATTTATATATTTTATTTATTTATTTTTATTCTAAAAAATATGTTGATTGAAAATCATTAACAATAAAAATATAAAAGTACATAAATTATGAAATATTTTCAAAGTATATGAGATATGGTAATTATATTAAAATAAAATCAGAGTTGGTTTAAAAAGGAAAAGGAAAATTATGATTCATTCTTAAATTACGAAGCGTTTTCCCATATTATGGATATGGAAGTGCCCGATTTTCAGGCGTAATGCATGTAGGAGTGGGGGCATTTCAGTAAAAAAATTAACGCAAGAAAGACTGTCAGAAGCAGTGTAGGAACAAACTAGAATTACCTGCTATTTTATTTATTTTTTTAAGTATTTGATCGGTAACAGGAAAAAAAAAATCAAAGTTTAAGTATTTTTCAGAATCATTATTATTATTTTTTTCTCCAGAAAGAAATTGTGTACATGCAGCACTCGATGTAAGGGGGGAATGACAGTAAGATTCAGGCCCACCGTAACGTATATAGGTTAAAAAGGCTATATGAAAATTAATGGGTGTTAGATTCCGGGATTAAAGAACTGGAACTCAGACGGTTAACAATTCTATTACAAGAATGCTGTATTTAAAGGGAATAAAAGGAATAAGGAGAGTTAAAATGAAACAGAAAATTGTACTTATTTTGTAACTTGTAAACTATCTTAGATTCAAATTGTCTTTTTTGCCATATGTGCCTGTCAATGTGTACGAATCATGGATATATTTTGTATCACATAAATTTAGTTGAATACTTTATAGGTTTTGGACTAGATTAGTTTCTTTTCCTTCACAGAAATATCCTTTAGACTTCTTAAAAATGAATTTAACGAGAAGAAGAATGTATGATAAGAATGTATGAAGAATGTATTTAATATTTATAAATTAAACTATGTAAGGTTAAAATACGTATTCAGAAAACAATTCTCATTAATTTTAATATACATATATATTAAAATTAATTACATTGTATTAAATATATATATAAGCTTCATTATAAACAGCTTTTTGGTTTCAATGAGCTGTAACATATACTTTTCAAATTTCAATATTTAATATTCAAGAAATAGAAATGCTTTTTTAATCTCTTTTCATATTTTACATTTTTAAGTTTTTCACTACTATTCAGTTTCAAATATATTTGGAGTATGCTAGCCTGCATATCTTCTGAAACCTGCTAGTACTACATAGTTATTAATAGCTGTGTTCCCACCTGCTGAGGAGATTGGTACATCATAATTTTATTTTGTAGCTTAAATAGAGTTTAACTTTAACTGATTTTCTTGTTTATGAACATTGTTTAATAATTTTTCTTGTTGTTTATTACATTTCCCTTTCATGTCATCACTTATCATTATTACACATACATGAACCCAAGCAGCACCGAAACGTTCTCTGAACGTTCAAAAATTGTTCTGCAAACACGTTCTAAGAACGATCCCTTTGAACGTGTTATAGACGTCTATTTGTCCATCTTGAAGACGTACAATAGTACGGTTCAGGGAACGTTCAATGAACGTGTATCTATCACCATCGGTGTTATAGAAGCGTACAGAGAACGTTCTATGTATACGGTCTCAGAACGTTCTAAACGTTTTTAGAACGTTTTCAAAACGTTATACACATTTTCAGAACGTTCTAGAAAACGTACTGTAAACGTTCTAAAATAGTGTAGAAACGTTCTGAAAACGTTCTATACACACGTTCTCACAACGTTATGTAAACAATTTTTGAACGTTCTTTGAACGTGCTAAAAATGTATTTTATGTATAATAAAATGGAATAACTCGCAACAATTGTTTCGGGTCGAAAGAAGACACGACCCTTCGTCAGACGAACATAATATGCAAGAGTGCTGCAAATACAAGAGCTACGTTGCAGATTTTTTGCAGCACTCGTGCCTACTTTGTTCGGTTGATGAAGGGTTGTGTCTTTTCTCGACCCGGAACAATTGCTTCGAGTTCTTGAATTTTATAGTGTATGTTATTTACTTATTTTTTTCTTTTCTTTTCTTTTTTTTTTTTTCCTTTTTTTTTTAATCTTTTCTTTTCTTTTTTTATTTTTGTGTAGTTTTTATTTTATATTTTTATTATTTTTTTTTCATATATTATTGTCTTAGTATAATAAAATTTTACATACATGCATTGAAATATGGTATAACAAAAGATCAAGTATTTTCAATATTCTAGATAAATATTTGAATTCAAAAACAAATAAATAAATAAATTCAAGTTCTGGAATATTTAAAAAAAATTTTAAGATAATATGCCCCCTGCTAACTAATTATTATTCCCCCCTAGATTTTGCATTATTATAATTTAACAATGGAATATAACCATATTTGGAAATTAATTTTACTAAGTTAACGGTCCTCTTCACTTACCGTCGCCGTTAGCCAGAGCCAGTGTTATTCTACGGGAAAATTTTCTTTACAAATAACTTATTAACTAATACATACTTTTAAATTCTGTTTTCACATTCAGAAAATTTCCAACTGTTAAATTGACGGACTTTTTTTGAAAAAGTATTTTTTTAATTTTTAATATTTTATTTTGAAATTGCAAAATGAAAAAAATTCACATATTGAAAATTCGTATTTTGCAGCTTCGAAGTAAAATATAAAAAATTAAAAAAATAATTTTTTTAAAAAGGTCCGTCCATTGAACAGCTGGGAATTTTCATAATGTGAAAACAGAATTTAAAAATATGTATTACTTAGTAAGTTATTTGCAAAGAAAAAATTCCCATTGAATAACACTAGCTTCGGCTTCCAGCGGCGGTGAGTGAAGAGGGCCCTTAAGCAAAAAATGTAAATATTTATGTCTAAATTTTGAATCTTACTGCAAACTTTTAGCATTCAAACACAAAAGTATTTTATTAAATTTTAAATTATCAATGAAATCTCAAATTAATGCCCAGATACGTTACGTATTCTATTTTTAAACTATAATAATGCACAATCAACGGAAAACAAAAAATAAAAATTTAATTATATAATAACTATATAATTATATAATAATTAAATTATATAATAACACTGTTCAGGGTACTGTATTCTTTTAATGAAAGTAATTTTCATTTTTATTATTTTTTATAATAACTTTTACCTTTTTTATTCGAATGCATTTTAAATTTCCATACAAAATAATAAATATGTAGTCTAACGTTCTTTAGAATCAAACTTATGATATTTTGTATACTTTTATATACAAATAAATAAAACAAACTTCTCTTTAAAAAATTTTATTGTATATTTCTTTTATATCTCAAATATAGCGATAAATTTATTTATTTTTTTCTCTTCAATAACATCAGTTTGTTTTAAATTCCCTTTAGTCCATATCATTCCCTTTGAATGCATGAGATGGAACATTTCTTTTTTGATGCTCTTGGGAAATTATGTGACAAAGGGAATATAGAAAGTGGCAGTGGGAAGCTCTCAAAAGGACTTTTATTCGTTAATATTTAATACAATACATGGATTTGTAAAAAAAAAAAAAAAAAAAAAAAAAAAAAGCCTATAAAACGGTATGTCGTTTATAACATAATAAAACTTATAAAAACATAGTATTGAATTGAGTATAGTTTTCTACTTACAAAGCTTTTAATCATGTTTTTACTTATTCCGTGTTAATTTAATCGTTTATAGATAAAAAATAGAGCTGTAGAAAATGAGTTTTATGAAGTTTTTTTTATTACATTTCGTTTATGAATTCAGTTATTCAATTAATTCCAATCGCATTGTGATACGATGTCTCTAAATATGTAATGGTCAGTGATAAAAAAATAAAACTAAGAGCTTTACTCAAAATATTTTGCGAACAGAGGAGAACAATGATTTGGTAGCGGCTCATAGATTTAAATGCTTTTTCTCATTTATTTATGCAAGGTATAGTAGTTATTGATTTTACTTAAGAGTCCTCATACACTGTTAAAACGGTTTCTTATAAATGAGCTAAATTGTCTGAAAATATCTCCGAAACAATATATTGACATGTTAGACATGGGGATATTGGTATTCTTATTGGTCAACTCCATTTTTGAGCATAACAATATACTCAAAAGTGAGTACATGGGTTTTCAAATTTAAGTATATATTGTTTCTGAGCTATTTTGAGGCAATTTAGCTCATTTTTAAGAAACTATTTTTTACAGTGTACATTTCTTTTTTGCTGAAATATGATTCATTTGAATAAATTTAGTTTAAAATACTTCTGTTATTCTAGAATCAATTTATTCTTTATCTTAGATAAGTCTTGCTACTGAAATTATTATAAGAATGTTTAAAAAAGAATGAATTAGAAATTGAATAGAACTGTAAGTTTTAAGTTATTTCCTCTTTAATTTTACATAAATTCAAACAATTTGAATCTTATTAGGATTTGCGTTTTTCGGTTCTTTTTCTTTTTAATGAAAATATATTAATGAAAGTTTTATTTTAAATTTAATAAAAAAAAAATCTATTTATCTATTAAATTAAAAAAAAAATCTATACATAGATATTTGCATTATTCTTTACCATGAAAAGCTATGTTTTGGCTTTTTTAATTATATGCATATACAAACATATATATATATATATATATTAATTAAAAATAATAATCCGAATAGCCAGAAAAAAATGAAATGTATGATAATAAATAAATAAATAAGTAAAATAAAAAAAAAGTAAAAAGTATAAAAAATCTTAGGTACTAGTACAAAATAGTGTATCGTTTCATCGTTACAAAATCAATTACTATTTTTTCTTTAATCAAGGAAAGTAAAGACCTGTATATTGCATCTGTATATCGCAAACGTTTATAAATGGAACCACCACCTGTAACATTCACATACACTTCGATGTTCTGCTTGACATATCTATATTTTCTCAAATTTTCATATGGGGAATGTGTCTCGCGACAACTTCTTCCACTTCCATGCTCATATTCTTGTTCTTGTTCTTGTTCTTTTTTTTTTTTTTTTTTTTTTTACTTTTTGAGACGCCGAAACATGTCTGAGGCATTTGTAACATTTAATATCATTGAATTTCCCATCTTAACTCCTCTAATAAATCTCCGTATTACATTTCGGCAGCATAAAGACAGAACATTGTGTTCCTTGTACTTCTGAGCAACAATATTTAAATTCCACTGTATATTATTATTATTTTTTTTTTTTTTGTGTGTTTCAAACATTGTAAATAACTTTATATTCCACTGTATTTCAACTTTTAGACCTGACTGTAAAACGCAATATTTTATTCAATTTTTCAAATTATGTCATTTCAAATTGAAAGAGTTCTTTCTTAATCCCCCTGTATATTGACTTAAGTGTATGTAGTAACAATATATTGGTATGAAAACCTTAACATTATTTGCTACGTTTTACATTAAATGAAGCTTAGTTTATTTTCAAAACCATATACTTTATTATTGTTTTATTTTTAAGTTATTCCATTAAATAAGCTTTGTATCTTTTTCATTGCAAATACATTAAGATTAATTCATTCATACATTAGCCGAAAGTAAATATGTTGGATATATATACTTGAAAGGAATAATAATCTTCTAAACAAGAATAAATGGTACATATGAAGAGATATTATCGCATCCGATAAGAAAACTTTCCATTAAAAAATGTATTAAAGCCCATAATAAGGCAATGTTTAAATATATTAAAAGAAATGTTAAAGATTTTGAAATATCAATGGCGCAAACTTCAGTTACAAAACCAATAAAACAAACGATAGAACAATTTAACTTGATGCTCACCTAAGACCAAGTTCTTTTTACAAGAAAACTTAATCAATTGTAAGGCTAACATAAATTTCCATAAGAAAATCTATAATGTATGCAACTCATTGTTTCTCTCTGAAAAATAATTTTGTTATTAGTATTCAATGTTTTCCTTTGCCTTGGGTCACATATTATTTGGAAACATATGGTAATCGATAATGCAGGCATATATGAATTTAAAGTATGTTCAAAATGTATTCAGAGGAATGAAGACAGAAAAAAAGAGTGGCACTGTAAAACAGTTGAGTCTGAAAAATCAATTGGAATTCTCTTATTTATGAAACGGCTTTTTAAGGATTTAGTTTATGGAGAAAATTACTGTTGAAATAGATTTTTTTTTACAAATTTTTAGGAGCAAACTTAAAAAAAAATATATTTACGAGTCAGAATCAATTATATAAAATTTTACTTTTAAATGGTGTGTTTGTTTTAACGTCAATTATATTTAAAATATAAAAAACACAGGTAAAAATGCGGTTTTAATATTAAAATGTCAAATGAATATTAAAGAACCTGTTTGATATGTTATTTCTTGAGGATATTTGCTTTCATTTATTACATAAGAAGTTGCTAATGTTTACCAGGTGATCTTTTTATCACATGGTAACTTTAATAAAAGTTTTAATTAAGTTATTATGCATATATATATATATATATATATATATATATATATATTAATTTTTTTAGAATTACGTCATCTTTTAAATGGGAATGTAATGCGATATATATATATATATATATATATATATATATATATATATTTTTTTTTTTTTTTTTTATCTCTAGAGCGATTAAAGTGGTAGTAAAAATATTTAACATTTAGTAAAATCATAAGATGTGTTTAAACAAATAAATGTAAAATAATATTTAAAAAATAATTACTGAAAATCTTATTTTGACCCTTTTTGGATAAAAAATGTAAAATACATGGTTTGATGTATTCTACACAGAGAAGCAATTTTCGCTTTTTCTTTGATTTTTCTACTACTCTTTTTGAATAAAGGGAATTTTCCTATTTAATCCCTAAAAAGAAATGTTGTAAAATTACGATAAGAATTTCCGTATAGAAATAATGGTAACACAAAAATCACTACTAATGTCTACATATTGTTGAATAATTTGAAGTAAAGGCAGTTTAATGATGCATTTTCTTTTTCATATTTGTTGTTTGACTTGATGTGATGTGAAGATAATAATAAAGACACTCGTTCTTTCATTCACAAAACAAAACTATATTACATACAATACACAGATGTAAATATGCGTGGAAAACATGAGGTGCGATAAATCATTGCGAATAAGTAATAAACAATATAATGTGAAGTAACAATGCGGAATTAATGCGAAAGAATAATGTGAAAGATAGCATGCAAGCTACCGTGCGGATAAAAAAAGAATAAACTGTTCCTTGCGGTTGAATATTTACGATAAACAATATAATGCGAAGATAATGCATAAATAATAATATGAAGTAATATTTGCAAATATTGCGAAAGATAGCATGCAAGCTACCGTGCGGATTGAAAAAGAATAAACTGTTCTTTTCGGTTTCTGTTCGAGTAGAGTTGAGATGTTCGTACCTGTTGAACAGAAAAAAGTAAAGTTGAGATGAAAACAGTTAAATCGAAAGTGTCATTGAGTGCGGAGTTCGATTATGTTAGGAATCGAATATGACTGTATGGTGGAAATCGAACAATATTTTTTCTTCAACTTGAAAAGCCTTGTAATAATCATATATTTGCTTGTATATCTATATTTCTATCTATATTAGTATGCTTTTTACAATTAAAGTGATATGATAATGTAAATTAAAACCTGTTGCATTTATCTCACTATTATAAATGCAATTTCATTTAATTATTCACATATGTAATTTTTTTCTATAACAGAATTACAACCATGTGCGTATACGCTTACTTTATTTATTTATTTATTTGTTTATATACTGGTACTTTATTTATTTTTTAATTTTTTGATAAGATATATTTTTTACAATTTAGATTGCATTTCTCTCGTATTTCATTCAATATTCAATATTTAATGTTTTACTTAATTATACATATTATTATTATTATTATAGGTACAATCAAATTGTTTATAAATATTTT
The DNA here is from genome assembly GCA_963930645.1 of Salticus scenicus. Taxonomy (NCBI): domain Eukaryota; kingdom Metazoa; phylum Arthropoda; class Arachnida; order Araneae; family Salticidae; genus Salticus; species Salticus scenicus. The sequence continues at coordinate 188,136,672 of OZ005654.1, read as the reverse complement.
TAAAGTTTTCAGGTTCTAAATTTATTATTATATATAAAACCACAAAAATCCTCTAATGTCTCTAAACAAATAAAATAATATTCTTAAGTATTTAAGTATTCAAACTAATGTTAGTGCTCTTAATTTACATTTAAAAATAAGTTTTAACTCTGTTTTCAAATATACTTATTATGTTTGAATATATGAATACCGACATTATTGTTAAAGTAGAGCTCATGATTTCTGTAAATTTCTTCCTATGTAAGAAACATTATAACGTATAAACACTTACACGCAAATCTTTTTCATTCATAAATTATCGCGAATATAATTTGGTTAGATCGAACGATAGTTTCTTAGTTTATCGTCGTATGTCGCCGACTAATAAAGATTATCTGTTATATCTCAAAGATTCATTTACCACTCTTCAGCATAAAATGACATCGTAATTTGTTGCGTAATTTTATTGATGTAAACTTATTTTTGTTTTTCTGCACTTAGTATTGTTAGAAAGTTTCATTTGTGCCTTTACTGCATTTTTTAGAGCAATACTGTGATGTGGGATTTTGAGCATTTAGTCAATTTTCTAAAACAATTATAAATAAAATAACTATTATAAATAAAAAATAAATAAATCTATAAAATTAACTAATTAAATTAAGTTAAACAAATCTCTATTTATTATGAATAAAGTTCTTCAACGCACTTATTGTAAATTTAGAAACAGAAACATTTTTTCTCTCGTATAAAGTAAATCTTTAATTTACAATAATATACGAACATTTTTAATTAAATGTTGAACACTGAGAAATATATATATATATATACCGCCTTCCTCTAGAATGAATAAAGGGCCATTTTCTAAATCCCATTTTCTAAATCCCCACTAGAAATATAGATTTCCGAGCTATGCGCATAAAGCTCGCCAATAAACTGAATAGACGAAATGACCGAAAATTTCTAGTTTATACATTTCTACATGGTGAAAGAATATTCTAAATATTACGAATATTCTGAATCTTTTGTATTGCGAGAAATTCTCGCTTGATTTTCCAGAATTGGGTAATAAACAAAGATTATAGTTGCTGAAACCCGTTTCTTGTAGTCTCATTTATTTGCAGATATTTTTAAATAACTTTGCCCTCGATAATATAGACAGATGCTCTAGAATTCTGATAGGAGCTTCTAGAACTCGCTTTTCAAGGGGACTAGAATTTATAAGGATGACACGGAACTATTTTTTCTTGAGCCACATATTAAATTCTAGGTGTCAGTTACAGATTTTTTTCCGAGTGAAATTCAGCAGACATATTTTTTGCACGATGTCTAATTTGATTAATGGCAACGGATTATTGAATCTGGTAAAATAAGGGAGGCGGGACTTGAAGTTGGAACAAGAAAACGGAAATTTGAAACTTCTTCTGTATAAGTTTGAAATTGCTACAGTAATTTATCGTATACATCTTTATGAAACAGCCTTTTTTTAAGGTGCGTTCTAACTGTGAAATAAATGAATTTCGTGACACGAGAAGTCGTCAAGTATTGCAGAGAAAAACGTGATCCTCTGAAAAATTTCAGGAGGGCTGCAATATTTCGTCGCAGATTACGCCATGGATAAGTGGTGATATCTTATTAGTATATACCTAGCCTATAACATTCAATAAACGTATTTTAGGCGCATAAAAACACTCACGTGACTGTTCAGCATCTTTATTAGCTTGAAATGTAACACTGTGAAAACTTCCTGTTCCCGAGATTAAAGTTTAAATTCTTCTATCCAAGGAACGTCATATCGGAAAATACGAGAGCATTAAAATATCTGTAACCGATAAGCTGAAGGTTGTTCCAGAATCTCAGATATATTTTCATTTCAACTGCTTTATGGTTTTAAAGTAATGCATTTAAATTTTTGTACTTTTACGATCATTCAAATTTTGGTTAATATCTAAACAGAGGAACAAATGAACTAATAAGCAGAACGCGTACAAATTAAATAAATAATTGATTGATCTAAATGCTGCCCCAATATCCATTATGAGATTTCTGGATTCCACACACACCAAATCATCCATAAATATCAAAGATCTCAAGTGAAAAATTATCAACAGTACAAATTTCTTTTACATGTAATATAATGGGAACTTGAAAAAGAAAATCAAGCAAATGTACTCTGATACGAATCTGTATACTATGAATTATTATTTCAAAGTAGTTATTCATTATTATTTCAAATCAGTGCAATGAAAATATACATTTTTTTTTTCCCATAAAAAACTTCTGTACTTTAATGTGTATTTGAAGCAGTGTAATGTACGTAAAGGGTTTGTTTTTATAAGATAGTTTCTGAAAGACATTTGAAACAAGGTACGTACATATATGAAAGACTATTGGTAAAATCGTTTTTATGTGTGCTTATATTCAAATACTGTTACTTGTTTATTTATTTGTAAAAAAATATTATATCATTTAAAACTCAGCAATAATTAGGAATAACAGACACATTTACTTGATTTTCTGTTATAAAATTTTTGTACTATACCTTGTACACATTCTAAAATTTATATTAGCCCATATCCTGCTATAATCCTCATTTAAGAATCGTCTACCTTTATAGACATTTTGACGTCATGCAGAATCTGGATGGCCCCTTACGGGTGTCATGCATTTTAAACAATGCAATTAAACGCAAAATTCTTAAAGAACCACGTGGACGAGTTTATGTTCCTCACTCTCATTACATTTCACCAGGAAAATAATAGGGTTATTTTCAAAGCTGAAAAAGTTGCATAGAAGTTATCTTTGTCATTGGAAAGTAATTAATGTACTTATGCTTTTTTTTCATCGTACTGTAATTTGAATGGTTACAGAATGAACCTGGTTAAAGCTACCTATTCTTTTTAGGAGATTATATTTGAATTTCAAAACTTTGAAACGGTTTTGAAGAAGTTATGAAAAAAATATTTTTTTCTTATTATTTATGTGATTTAGATAAACAAATAGGAATAAAATAAAAACTGATTTATAAAAAGTTTGCAGTTAATGGGTTAATATATTTACTAATATGTGAGAAAAAAATATTTACGGGTCCAAAATTTAACCGAAACATATTACCACAGTTTATGAATAAATCTTAGATTCAACAAGAAACTTACCCCTATTGTAAAGAGTGGTATCGGTTCTTTACTACATTTCCATGTTTATGTTTCGAATGCTAGGTTTTCATCAGGATAGAAAATTATAAAATTTCCAGATAAAATATATCTATATCTATATCTATATCTATATCTATATCTATATATATATGTATATATATATATAGTTCATACATATTTAATGTTTTAACAAATTTAATGAGACTCTTTCCGTGGAAGACCAAAAGTGATGGCATGTCTCCGGATAACCTCTAGGGATGAGTCCCAGACCATCGCCAATAGCCCACTTTGCAGCACTAGTGCGACGTAAAACACAACCAACGAGACCAACCAAGCAATTTACTGAGATATGGTATGTTCAATTAACTGTATCACGCAAAATGTTTATGTGCGAAAACATATAGAATGATTGAACATTCTCTTTTATTATTGTAATTTTTCAGTTACTGAAATATTAGCATTTTATATAGTTAATTTGTTGATGAACGTTGAAAGTTTGTGACATTACGTATAATAGTTACATTTGAATTTAACTCCTACAGTCAGCATCAAAAGTATCCGAGCAATAGCAAAAATTCCTATATAAAAAATGTACACTTAATACAGTTTTATTAAATAAATCCTTGTCAAATCCTGCTCTTAGACAGTCTAAGAACAGGATTAGACAAGAATTTATTTAACAAAACATTATTAGTGTACTTTTTTTATATAGGAATTTTTGCTAGTGCTCAGATACTTTTGCTGCCGACTGTAGGAGATAAATTCAAATATAATTATTATACGTAATGCCACAAAGTTTAAGTGTTCATCAACAAATTGACTAATGCCAGTTTAGCAACATATTATTAATAACATATTATTATTTTTTCTTTTTAATCAGAGCTTTACCAGATATTTATATCAAGAAATGACATGTTCTCTTGATTTTGTTCAGTAGTAATTAAATTTACTATTGCGATTATTATTCAAATAGAAAGTATTACTATACAAACATTAATTATTATATTTTTCAAATAATAATTATTTAAGATATAATATTATTATTCAAATAAATATAAAAATTATTATTTCAATAAAAAATTAACAGTTAATTAAAGAAATATTTATTTTTGTAAAAATTTAGCAAAAGAATTCCGTGTTAATATTTTGCATGAATATTTGTGAAATACTAGGCTTAATAACACGATGTTTCTTTATTTAAGCATAAACATAAATGTATTAAAGTATTACCTATAATCATTTAATTCTGAAAGACCACGTTTTAATTCCTGTAGTTTATTGTTGTCAGCAATGTACTGCAAATATAACCAATATATAAAAAAAAATCAAACTAATTTTAAGAGGGTAATACTGCCTGAAACAAACATTTTTAAATAAATAAATAAATAATAAACGTTTGTAATTCATGTTTTGTTTCCCAATGTAAAGAAAAATATACTTTTCAAAATAATATAGTGCAAAAACATATTTTTGTCAAAAGCTTACGGCTAAAATTTCATTCTTACATCCGGCCGCTTATTGTTGCAAATTTCTTTTTATTAACTTCAAAAGCACAAGCAATAGAACAAACGATATATAGAAAGTTCGCATGCCTGGAGTTATTTTAAAGGAAATTGAATCGAAATATCCTCCTTATAATACACGAAAATATCCAACTTTCATACATATTTTAAGAAAACATTTATTATGTTTTTTTTTCAGATCAATAAATCCAATATTTGATGAATGTTTTGTTTACGTATGAGAAAATATGTAGTTTTAAAACCAAAAGAAGTGTTAGCAACTGTTTTCAATAACATCATAGAAAGACTTATATTATGGAAAGTAATTGAAAACTATTGAGGGAAAAAAAGTAGAATAAATAAATAAATAAATGTATAAGTTAGTAAATAAATATTTGTATAAATTTTAAGATTTTTGAAAAAATATCAATCGAAACAATTTATCTAAAATGTATTTTTTACACACTGCCTGGACATTTACCATTAAAGTAATGCTTGAAAAATAAGAATAAAATATTTAACTTAATTAAAAAAAAAATTATCATGCAGTGTGTATGATAACAAATAATTGTGTCTTTTTTTTCCCCACAGTAATTTAATTTTGTTTAATCTTATTCCTTAATTAACAACCTTTAAAAGAGATTTAAAATCAATAAACAACAATAAATTAAACAATTAAAATTTAACATCATAAAAGGAAAAAAAAATACTATATATATATATATATATATATATATATATATATTTAATAAAATCAATATCACATCAATTACTAATGATAAATCTTGCATGTTTCCCATCATATTTCTCGCACATTTAAATATCCTATTTGGCGCAGCATGTCCCATAGTGGATTTTGCGCCACTAAAAGTCAACCAACCAACCAACCAACCAACTAAATATCCTATTAGACTTTGTCGATTGTTCTTCAATTATAATTCAGTGTCAAAGTCTAATATTTCTGCTGATGTATGTTGTGATTATGATGATCCTTCCTATGCAAAATATGTTGACAGGGACCATGGACATATTATTACTGGAGATCTTGAATAATAACAGTAAATTAAAAAACTTATATATTATAGCACAAAATTTAGACTTCCATTAAAAACTAATATTCCACAGATTTTACAGCAATAACTTTTGATATTGATCTGCTAAAATATCTATTTCGCATAATAAACCTATTGGATTTTTTAACCATTGAAAATTTTTAGTGATTTCGAAAATTAAAACTGAATTAATTAAATATAAATGAAAATTTAACTTATTACAGTAAATCCGATCTATTTAAATCTATAAATGAACTCCAAGAAAACTATGTAATAACTTATGTTCATAAATCTCCGAATAATTTTGCCATAATATGTAAGCACTATTATCAGTCTTTTCTTGGTAAAACCATATCTTCGAGTGCTAACTTTCATCCCACCTGTAATGACATTAAAATTAATAATAGAAAAATTCATGGCTTTTATAAATTATTAATGCTTTCATTTAATAATTTCAACTATCCATATATTGTTCTTATTCCTAAATTTCATAAAAATCCTATTAAATTTAGAACTGTAACTATTGGTTGAAATACATACAACAATAATGGTAATAAAATCCTCCTAGACATTCTTAAACAAATCTATAACTTAATTAGTAAATTCAACAATTTCTACTGTCTTAAAAATAACTAACAACTCAAAGACATATTCCAAACTGTGAACAATGTTACTGATATTATTACTTATGATTTTGCTGATTTGTTTAATAATATTAATTTAACCGATCTTCATCAAATCATTTAAAACCTTTATGTGCGTTTTTAAAGTGAACTTTCTCTTGCTAAATACTTTGGTGCAGTTTTTTTTAAGACCCTTTTAAATTTTATTAGTCATAATAATTGCATTCTACATAGTAGCCCTATTTATATCCAAATGGTCGGTATCTCGCAAGGTGGATGTAGCTCGAGTTTGTTAGCTGACTTATATCTTTATCATTATGAACAAAGTTTCTGTAATGATAATGTCATTATCTACAGATACATTGATGACATTATAATTTTTTATGTTAATAATTCTACTCCATTTTCATTAAAATTTCAATATCCCCCTCACCTTACTTTCACACATAATTTTATTAAAAATAATTGCATTAGTTTTTTAGATTTTAAAATTAAACTTAATGGCGATAAAATATCTACTGATCTATATGATAAACGAAAAGATTTTTGTTTTAAGGTTAATTTACTTACACATTTTAATTCTGATCTTCATTTATCTGTATACAGAAATATCATTCTTAATCACCTACTTCGCATACATAGACTTTGTTCATCTAAGAACAAAAACAAAAATTTTAACCATTTAATTAAAACTGCTACTGGTATGGGTTATCCCAAGCAATTTATTTATTCTATTATATATCAATAAATGTCCACTGTCTAACAAAATAATAATAAAAATAATTTTTATTATTATTATGTATAAAAAATATATATAAAATGAAATAAAAAATGTGGAGGATAAGAGGGAAGATGTTTGATTAAGGAGGAAGAGTGGTATTGCATGGCTGGTTGGTTGGGTGGGTTGATGAATTTAATTATTAATTTATATATATATATATATATATATATATATATATATATATATATATATAAGGAAGCATAGCATTATCGCAATTGCAGGATGTATCCTCTTTTTCTGGTTTATATTATGTATGTTTCAACTCTTCATACTTAATATTTGTTTAATTATTCAAACTTAAGATTTCATTCCCTGCATAATCAAATTTGGTGGTTTCATTAATTTTAATAAACTCTAAAATTAAATAAAAAATCTATTTATCAATTACAATAAATAAATAAGTAAATAAATAAATAAATATTATTATTATTATTATTCACCCATAAACATAATCATAATGTCTTAATCATCGCATGTTGGCCTTTTGATGAGATTGCTTAAGAATAAAAATTAAACTAAAGAAAAAATTTTAAGTTAAATCGTACATTTTCTTTACTTACTTAATAGTAAATCACTTTTTTCACGTTACGTTGAACGTTAAATATAAACTGCAAAATAGAAACAATTAACGTTAAAATTAAATAATCCTTTTAAATATCACCTTTTTAATATTGTTATTAGCTTTTAAATTTTAAAGATTAAAAATTATCACTTAACCCATTCATTTATTTCATTTCAGTAGCACCTTGGTCGATTAATCGTTTCTTTACTTTTAATCTTTTCTTTTCACTAATGCTCGTTTTGGCAACCTGTTTATTTCTACTATCTCTGTAAGGAATCGTTTACATGTGGACTTATTAAAAATACTTATTCCATGTTTCAATTTTGGTTTGTGTTACTGTTTAATATAATTTCCTTTTTTATTTTGTTTTGTTGCAAGATAGAGACTTGAGTTCTATATTCACAGCTTTCCGAAATCTTGCTTTATGCTGACAGAGGTGCAAGTTTCCTGAAGTGTGAAAATTTCTGGTTTTCAGCATTTAAAATTCTATTTTTAATTTCATAAATTCTCTTTTATCGGATCCTTTTGGTTAATTTACCTCTTTCCATTTCCAATGGTTTGATGGTTTTTGCAAATTGCAAATTATGTTATCGTTATGTGTTATGTTTGTTTCCTTTCATTACTTCAGTACTTTAACACGTTTTTACTAATTAGTGTCATCAAATTAAATTATCATCGTGACAATAATTTTATTCGAAATACATCTCATTTAAAATTTCATATGTTTGTATTTTCATCTATCTTTCATTTGCTGTGTGTTGCAAAGGAATTAAATTATTCAAATTATGTACATATATATATATATATATATATATATATATATAAAATTGAAGAATATATTGCACCCGTGAAAATTTAACACATCCGGATTTAATAATTGTGATCGTTTTCAGATGTCTTGCACAAGATTTGACTATTTTTATTTAATGCATGTTTGTCTGTACATGTGCATGTGGGGTATATCTCTCTGTGTGTGTATGTTAGAAAAATTTTGTGGATGCAGTATGTTATGAACCAATGGGCAAAATTTAAAATAACTCCTTTTTTCTTTTCTTTTTTTTTTTTTTTTTTTTTTTTTAATTAAGGTGGAGCTGATTACTTTTAGTGACATATTGTCTGAAGGGTGGTGGTGATATACTTCAATTTCATTCATTTAAAAAAAGCTATATCATGTCGTATACAATGTATGATTATTGTCTAAATTTGACAATACACTGTAAAAAATGTTTTGCTATTCTACAAAGCAAATGTCTAGGCAGCCTACTGGCCACAACTATGTAGAGATTGTAATTGTGTAACTGTCGCTCATTATGCTACGGTTACACAGGTAAAGCTAGTTACATTTCTCTACATGGTTGTGGTATTTCACTAGATGTTAAGCTGCCTCAATATTGTTGTGTAACTGTACACAAAATTGTTGCAGTGTATGCAAAGTTATGTGAGATGGATAATATGCAAAATTATGATACTTCCATTTCGGTGCATATCGGTTGTAAGTGGCGCTGCCGTGCTACAATGTTTTACGTTTACGGGAAAGCTTTGAGCATATATAAATGTACTAAACTTGGTGTGTATGTTATACATTATGAAAAATACGATACTATTTGGGTATACATTACCCGACAGGTTAAGCTGTATCTATTTCCTACAATTTTCCAGAAAGTAAATATATCTTAGATTCTATTGTTAAAAATTGAAATAGAGTGAATACGTAAAATTTTAAATGTTATATGCTGCTAAGTAGAGTAAATTTATGTGCATTTCAATCGGCTGGTGAAGCTTTTATACAGACTAATATAAAAAATTTGTGATAGGCACAGGATATAATACCTAAACAATAACTTTTTTGCTTTTCGGCATAATGTGCGGCTTTTACATTTTCTTAAGAAATTCACCCATTTCAGTTTCATACTTATTTCCATTTTATAGTCAGTTTTTTTTTTCCCCTTATTTCAATATTCTAAGAAACAAATGTCTTTTGATTTAATTGAAAATTACAGTTTAAGATTTAGCTATCGAACATTATAATTTAAGAATTAACTGTAATTTTCTTTTTTTTGAGAAAAGTCAATTTGTAAACAACTTATATATGGTTATCGTTCAGAAACAATTTGAGTGGCATGGTATAGTTTTTAAATTTTCTGCTTACAGGAAAGTAGGATCACTGCTAATAAAACGGTCTTAAAGTAAGACATAAAAACAACTGAAACGGCATTTAAGACACGTAAATGTCTTAAAATGTACCTTAGACGTTATAGATATTTTAATTTAAGACAGAAATATGTCTGAAATATCAATTCAGACACAACAATGTCTGAAACACGTAAATACGCGAATTTTCAGACAGCAAAACGCGTTTGAATTTTCAGACACTTTAGAAATTCAGACACTTGCATTAATTAGAAATTTTTTCATATGGAATCTACTTTAAGAAAATATGCTTATCCTACTGCTTTCCACATTCAATAAATATATTATTATTTTATATAATAAGCAGTTAAACTACTTAAATTATGGTAGCTTCATGAAATTATATTTTTATGGAATAATACTCTAGGGATGTAATGATATTTGCATGCTATTATCTTTAACACAATTCCTAAACAACATTTTTAGACATAAAGCTTATTTTGTTCAAAAAAAAATATTTGTCTTTAAAGCTTTCTTTTATTAAAAGAAAAAGTGTGAAGACGGATGTAGCAAGTATGTTGTAGAGAAGAAAGCGAATTTATAAGTGAACAATCATGAATAATTTGTGCATTTTTTTTTTCTTTCTTCTTATTATTATTCATTTAAAAACTTTTTTCTTTTAAAAATTCACCTACATCTAAATGTAAAACTACAAATTTTCCTGTATTCATGATTACAGTTCGTTTATATTTAAATATCACTTTAAGGAAAGAAATCGTTATCATCGAGGGATGGAACCTTCACATACTTCTTACGCATTGTAAAAAAATCTGGTCCTCTAAATATGAAATTTAAGATATTATTTATTAAGTTTAAGATACCATACTATCAATAGTTTTATGGCAAAAAATTAGAAATAAAACATAACACTGCGATTAGTTTCACGAATACTGCAGTATATTATATCAAAGAAACACGTATTGCTGTATTCGATGGTAGCGTGAATGGTAAATGCTTCACTCCGAGGATGCTTGGCTCGAGGTTTCGGTTTCTTTGTACAGCGTCAGTTTGAATCCCAACGCCGGAAAATGGGACATTTTTTTTCTTTATTTTTTTATATAAATATTTTATTAATGCTCTAAACAATTCTAAAATATATTTTTAACAGAAAAACATAATCGCACGCCAAATTTATTTATTTATATATTTATTAAAAAGCCTTAAAAACGGTAGTATTTTTAAACCTAACATGGCGGTGTTTTTAAGCCTAAACAATGGCGACGTTTTAAGACACTTGCAATATCTTAATTTCTGATGCAAAATGGTGTCTTAAAAAGTAAGACTTTTTTTTTTTTCACTTAAAAAATGACCGTCCATTTAAGACACTTTTTAAACTGAATTTAAGACATTTACGTTTACAGTGACTTAAGTAACTCTTGTTAAGTAATTGTAATTCTAAGGGAATACATATATTTAACCTTCCAGCGGGCGCGCTGCTTATACGAACATGAAAAGTCGCGCGTGTTTTTCACATACAGTACTGTAAAATATGAATTTTAAAGGATCTGAATATTTTAATTACACTATAAACATTTGAAGATTTATAAGAACATTCAATTGGAACTTTTATTCATTAAAAAAAAAAAAAAAACTGAAAGAATGAAACTGAAAGCGCAAAATCCATATAAAGTAATCAAAGAAACATCGGAATTACTTGAAAATAAAATAAAGAATATAGTTGATGTTTTGTCATTTTTAATTAAAAGTGTAAAGTTAAAATTTAATTAATTTTAAAAATAATTAAAATAATAATATTTAAAACAAAACAAGAAAAAACCTTTTAAACAGTGAGTAAAAAAAAAAAAAAAAAAGTCAAATATATCAAAACATTACATGAATGGTCGCGCGTATTTTTCAAATACAAATAGCAAATATATAGCTTCATATAATTGTCTCGACGTTCAAAAGATAACTAAAAATAGATCAATATATACTGAGTGAATAGCCAAAAATAAGTGTTCCAAATGCTCTCTGACTTTAAGATATACAACAAGATTCACCGCTAGTGTATCTCTCATATACGCGAGCCCGTTAGGAGAATATATATATATATATATACCGGGTGTTCCAAAAGTCCCACACACCCTCCTAACTTTAAAATGAGTTGGAAATGTGAAAAATGGCGAAACACGTATTCAACGAATTCAAGAGGGACTATTTTTGCTGAAAAACGTTTGGGCCTAAGAGGAGGCTGCTAGGGAAGGCAACTTCAAAATTTCAAATGGGAAGGTATATCTTGTGATACAGCCCTGGAAACGTCTCTTCAAAACAATGAATTTGAAATAAAAAGTTTTGCTCTACGATACTTTCTAAAGGATATTAAATACTTTCTAATACAATAGTTTTAGACTTTTGAAATGTGGATTTTATACAAATGTATCCCCTTTAATAATAATTGCATTACAAAACTATTTATATCAAATGCATTGTCTTGAATAGACATTTCCAGAGATGTATCACAAGACATTCTTTTCCCAAAAAAGTTTGGGCCCGGGCAAGGGGGTGGTAGGTGAAAGTATGTCTTGTGATACATCCCAAGAAACGTCTCTTCAAGACAATGAATTTGATTTAAATAGTTTTGTCCTGCAATGATTATTAAAGGGTATACATAAGTATAAAACCCACATTTCAAAAGTCTAAAACTAATGTATATCCTTTAATAATCATCGTAGGGCGAAACTATTTATATCAAATTATTTGTCTTGAGGAGACGTTCACAGGGATGTATATTAAGATATATCTTCCTATTTGAAATTTTAAATTTGACCTGTCTAGCAGCCAACCCTAGTCCCCCTAGGCCCAATTTTTTTCAACAAAAGGGGTCCCTCTCGAATTCATTAAAAACGTGTTTCGCCATTTTTCACAATCCGACTCATTTTTGAGTTAGGTGGGGGGTTGGGGAATTTTGGAACTCACTGTATATATATATATATATATATATATATATATATGAAGTTTTCTTACGCTATATATAATATAATCATATATGTATGATGTAATATAAAATATAATCGTAGTATTATATAATAAAATACATTAAATGATATAATGATGCATTATGATAATATAATCATAGATGAATTATGTATGAAAGACTTGCTTGAATCTTTTGTTTTCATTTAAGTATAGCGTACTAATGAGCCAATGGAGACACAAAACCTGCAATCAATGATATCTCATAATTAAAATTACACATAGCTTATTATTTTTCACACGTAAGGAAATTTCGAAATATGAATAAATTGTTCTGTAGTATGTTTTAACTTCAATGACTGATCACCGTACCACTGGTATTCATAGGATGCTCAGATATATATAAATCCAAATAAGCTTCACTGACTTTGAAGACAAATGATACCGGACTAATTTACATTCAAAAATACTGATCAGCTTATTTGATTATAAGTTATCACACGAGGGCACTAACGTTCTGTCAGTTTTTTGTTTCCTTTCGGAAATAAATACTTCCTTTTCTAGTAGTATTCCCGTTATAGGAGTATTTTTGCTATTTCCTTTCATGAACTCAAAAGTAAAATTTCGTGAGGTAATCATTATTTCCTATTTCTACAAGCTATTGATTTCTATCGAAATCATTTTTAGATAAATTAACAACTCAGTAAGAGTTCGATTCATTTGTAATTACCCAGACAGAAAATACAAAAACACATTAGACTTTATATTATCTCTCTTTCTTCTTACAATGGTCGTGATAGGAGCATTCTAAAATTATCATGAAATGAACAATATAAAGGTATATATTTGGTCCAGTTTAACGATATAAGTTGTGATTAATGTTCTATATATTAGTTTGCCAATATTGAAACAAAATTCCTGTTTTTATAATTGTTCCGGATGCAACTAAACGTTATTGCAGAATTCTATACCTCACTTCCGGTATTTTGAATTTCATAAGTGGTAAAGTGGTAACGCTGGAATACAATCTCAACACTTGTGTGGCATCTCAAATTTTTTTTAAATCTTTTTTTAATGTTGAGAGTTAAAGTGTCAATAGTGGAGCATTCCAAATTTTATTATAACCCCTTCCAAAAAACTGTAAGCGAATAAATTGTTTATTGGCAGTAGGCTGCTTTATTGCCTCACCGAGAACTATTTAAACGGCTAATATACTCAATTATTAATATAATTTGGCATTTAGAAGTACGCGAAAACATTGTTAATCCAGTGTAGTTTTAAAAACAAGATAACTAAAGAGGAAGTCAAATTCTCTAGAGCTGTATAATTTGAACTCTATTAATAAAATTTCCTCTTTCTCACTGATTCCTTTTCAAATATAGCCTAGTTATTTGTTAATGTCAATGACGTTTGTTCGCTAATTAGAGGAAGAAAAAATCATTATTGCAATTTATTTACTTTTTCTGTAAATGGTTAAATAATTTACATTGGATATCAATGAAAGTTCTCACCACTTAGAAGAACAATGAACTTCACAAGGCATTTGTTAGAAACTACGCTTTTATAATATAAGTTATCGACATTTTTGTCAACTGTCATTTATGTAGTAAAAAAAAAAAAAAAAAAAAATGTGTGATGTATCTTTCGTGTTGAAGCCTATTTCTAGGAATTACAATCCATAAATGAACATGTGCGTTACAAAAAGATCTTTTACATCCGTTCTTACATTTCGAGCACACATTTTTTATAAATATGAGAGAGCCTGCTCTCTAGGCGAGTACTAGGCGAGTCGTATTAATCCTGGACGATAGGACCCATGCCCCAGCCCGCCCGGTTACCGCTGTTCAATGTGTTTTTCTAGTCAACTTTGTCCCCTTATTACTTCCGGTGTGAATTTTTTTTTTTTTTAACACACTTGACATTGTGAGTTTTTTTGCTTTTCTTCCCATGCTATTCCTATGGGGTTTTTAGCTTTTTTCTCCCTCTTTTCCTACATTCTAAAGTGGCGGTGGTACTTTAGAATGTTGAAAAAGGGGGTAAAAAATGCTAAAAACCCCATAGGAATAGCATGGGAAGAAAAGCAAAAAAAACTCACAATGTCAAGTGTGTTAAAAAAAAAAAAAAAAATCACACCGGAAGTATGCCCCAGCCCGCCCGGTTCCCGCTGTTCAATGTATTTTTCTAGTCAACTTTGTCCCCTTATTACTTCCGGTGTGATTTTTTTTTTTTTTTTTTTTTTTTTTTTAACACACTTGACATTGTGAGTTTTTTTGCTTTTCTTACCATGCTATTCCTATGGGTTTTTTACTCTCTTTTTCTACATTCTAAAGTGGCGGTTCCGCCGCCACTTTAGAATGTAGGAAAACAGAGGGAAAAAAGGCTAAAAACCCCATAGGAATAGCATGGCAAGGAAAGCAAAAAAACTCACAATGTCAAGTGTGTTAAAAAAAAAAAAAAAAAAAAAAAAAAAAAAAATCACACCGGAAGTAATAAGGGGACAAAGTTGACTAGAAAAATACATTGAACAGCGGAAACCGGGCGGGCTGGGGCATGGGTCCTATCGTCCAGGATTAATACGACTCGCCTAAAGATATGATTCTCATTTTGAGAGGCATCAATGTCTGACTCAGAGCGGGAAAATTCTTCGCAGATTTGGATCGAGACATGAGATCCTCCAGAAATACTTTCTGCTATTTTTTTAACTGCTAATTTCAATATCGTTCCTACAAAGTCAATAATTTGAAAATTTTTAAATTTCTTAACCGAAATTAATTTAGTGATATGCATATAAATGCTTCGTAAAGTCGTATTAAAATTAATGAATTTAAATTTCTCTATTTCATTTACCTTCAAACTTTATTTACGCTGTAAAATAATATTTAAACATACTAATTAACAACTTGTTTGTAATTTAAAAAAATTCTTGGGCAAAAGATTTTGTCCATAAATGAATACTGAAAGTATTAATTAAAGACATATTTTATATATAAGTGCTGTTATTTAAAATTTCTCTCGGTTATAATATAAAAATTAGTATGCAAATGTTTACTTCTATCTCAAGAATTCAAAAATTACTTCTTTGCGTGTTTTAAACACTAATATTATATATAATAACCTATTCATTATGTGATAGATAATTTAACCTTTAATTATTTACTTAAAAGAGTATGATATTTAAATGGTCTTCAGATGATGTTTTACAATATTTATTTTTAAATAATTCCTATACTAAAAAAAGAAAAAAAAATATTTTTAACATAATGGTAGAATTATCAGTGTGAGAGATGTACTATACCGTAATTCTACTGTAATTTCCAAAAAATGTATAGTATGATATACTAATTACGAAAGTTTGTACAAATTTATTAAAAATTTAGCTAAGTAAGTTAAAATATTAAGTATATTTTCAAAAATTTAAAAAGCAGAATATTATATTTGATTACCTTGTATTTCAAGCGTTTTATATATATATATATATATATATATATATATATATATATATATTTATATACATTTTGTGTTTGTGTTATGTATTTCCCTAATTATAACTCAAAATATAAAATACAATAAAATAAGGTGAAACTAGGAGCGTTTCGCATATTTTAACAAAATAATGTAAAGACTCAAATATTAATTCTTTGTTAAACTACTGCCGAATATTTTTTTCACTCCTTTCTATTGACATTTTGCATTTGTGCTTCAATTAAATACAACAGGCCTTATAAAACTAAGACAAATATTTTTGACAATCTGCCCTTACATTGTTGTTGTAATTGTGTACATGGGTATTAGAGATTGTTATTAATAATAACCAAAATTAGATTG
This sequence comes from Salticus scenicus, assembly GCA_963930645.1. Lineage (NCBI taxonomy): Eukaryota > Metazoa > Arthropoda > Arachnida > Araneae > Salticidae > Salticus > Salticus scenicus. Next base: position 188,120,093 of record OZ005654.1, on the reverse strand, counting down.
CTGACAATAATAAATGTACTAAATAACATGCACATAGAAGTAAATGTTCTAATCAAAAAATCAGAAAAAATGAATTAAATTTAAAAAAAGAATTACAAAGCTTTAATACAATAAAAAATATTAAAACATGTTTAGATAAGAATTCCAGATTACATTAAGCTCCTAGAAAACACTTTTAAATTAAAATTAGCCCTCTTTTTTTCAGTTCGAGTGTTGTCTTATTTGCTGATCTAAACGGTCGTTGTCTGCAATTGAGGCATTTATTATTGTAACTGGGTAGCTTTTGTGGAACCACATGTAGCAAATAAGACATTTAATTCAGTCCAGTGTCTAATTTGTCTCTTAGTACAGATTCAGCCAATCAATGGACTCATCTTTATTATCCTGGCATTAGCAACATGCTACGTAAACTCTACTTACTGATACGAAAATTAACTGAAAAAATGCACAATGTCTCCTATGTAGCATTTCACAAAATCTCCACACAACCACTTATATCCATGAGACTTTGATAAACAATTATAAAAGTTTTAAAAATGATCCATTAAACTTCTATAAATATCCTACAGATATCTATTATTACGACAAATGTCACTCTTTTTTTACATCATTTAAATGTCTGTTACATATCTTGTAAATCTTCAAATATTCAATAATTGGACTTGTTAGTTCTAATAGATATTGAAAATATCTAAATCTTGTTTTGATCCATCACGATCCATCTAATTGAAATAGAAAAATGTACACCTGAATTTCATCTATGTTTAAACATCTAATACATATTTTTAACTAGTACAGGATATCCAGGACTTTTATTTTGTTGATATATTATGGATCATTTTATGTAACTTAGATGTCTAGTGGATATCGGTGGCAGTATGGGTGGTCCATTTCAGCAAGAAAATTACGCAGCTTCATATTCAATAATTATTACCGTTTATATACAAACGTTGATATTCGTACTGTTGAAATACGTTTGTAGCTTCTTACAATCGTTTAATTAAAAACATATTTTGTAATACTGCTATTTTACACAAATTTCTGTGTAGAATTATGAAAGTAATATCCTTTAGTTGAGAAAACAAGCCAAATTAATCATATTTTGTCATAGATGTTCGAAACGATTAACACCCACATTAAAGCAGGGACTTCCCTATTGCTGTGGTACAACTTAGCTGGAGTCTCTAAGAACGCAATATAATCCTTCCCTTCCATGCACTATATTTAAATTCTTCGACCGCTCCATCTCGCCTAGCTTTACCTTAAAATAAAAAGCTAAAAACTTTTTTCTCATGAAACATAGTATTATTTTACCATATCGCATGTATATTATTTTAAGCAATGGGTATCTTTCAATATTTGTATTACTATATAAATAAACATTGTTTAAAAAATCTTTTTGTTTTGTAAAATATAAAATTTAAAATCAGTTGTTTTTTATTACTTACTAAATATTAAATAGTACATTTTGAACAGTTAAAGAATAACATAAACCTGAATAGTGTTACTGTTATGTTTATGTTTAAAACAAATGGTTTGTTTTAATAACTTACTTAATAAGTATAAAATAATACATTTTAAACAGTTAAAAAATAAAAACATAGACCTGAATTGCATTACTATTATGCTTAAGTTTAATAAAATTTATAATGTAAGACATATAAAATAATAATATAAATTCATTACCAAACTACTTAACTTCTTTAATGAGATAATTTATTTAATGAACTTCATTTTACACAGCCATGAACAGAATGTTTATATGTATATTTTACATATATTAATCGTATTTCAAGCTATGCTTAATAATGCAATTTTTACAGTTATAAATAAATTATAATATATGGTTTGTACTTTCCTTTTCTATCATTAAAATAATAATAATAATAATTATAAAATAAGAGAAATTCCCAAATTTGAACCAAAAGTAAAAATTCAAGGCGTTTTAAATAATATAACTAAAGTTTCACAGAAAATTACTTTCATTACAAGAAAGAAAAAAAAAATAAATAACAGTATGTCATATATATATATATATATATATATATATACTATATTTTGTGAAAAAAATACGTAAAAACAACAACCTCAGATATAATTGTAGGTGCATCAATAATAGAGGCGCATCATTGTTTAACTGACTACAGCATTAAAGGAGCACTTGAAAAAAAGTGTTACATATACATTGAAAATTAATATAAAAAATTAATAACCGTTACTTTAAAAATTGCCGAATACATCATTCGTTTATACAGGAATTTTATGTTATATTTGCGATAGTATCCATTGTTAAAACATTGCTTGCTGGTTGAGCAAAATATCTTTAAAAGAAAACCAAGCTTTTAGGTCTTTCACAATAATTTACTTAACTATATATATATATATATATATATATATATATATATATATATAGATAGATAGATAGATAGATAGATAGATAGATAGATAGATATTAATTCTTATTTAACACTCTTTATGTGACGACGGCTAAAATATATGTGACAGTAGCAGTAACTGTATCGTTTGCTATCAATACAATTTGAATAACTTAATGGAATATGATTTAATACTTTTTCTAAATAATTTAAAGTTTTAAAGGAACGCTAAAAAAGAGGGCTTTAAAAAAGTAAAATACCCCGCTAAGCGTATGTTAGCAAGATGCGTATTTTGGGCACAGTTTATCTCTACTATTTAAAAGGCATTCTTTCTAAGTTAAAAATTATTTGTTTTGAAATATTTGAACAAAATCGAAAAAAAAAAAGTGAATTTTTATCTATAAATTTTGAATTACTCTACTGAATGTTCAATAGATAAAAAATATTTTCGCTTGAAATATATTTATGTGTTACGTTTGTTCTTTTACAAGTTCCCGTGTGATGGAAAATCTTCTCATCTTTTCAGATTGGTGATCTTGCCAATAACCCAACTTTAACGAGCCGTTGTCGTACTGTCGATAAATCCACACCCGCACAAATAGCCAATAATTCCCTCTGCATTTTGCACTTGTTTTGTGAGGATGGATTTCACTATTGCGTGCAAGAAATTTGTCTGTCCGAGATGTTCTCTTACGTTTGTGTCCACATTTATTCTTCCTCTTTAAAGAAATTGTTCCAAACTCATTTTACTGATTTATAATTCAGGAAAAACTGTATTTTCTAAGTCTGAGTGTTGTATCAAAATTACTGACCGTCATTGACCGTAATTGATAAATTAGTTAATTCACCCTGTCAAGTAGCAGTTACTTTTTTCTTTCTTTCTTTTTTTTTTTTTTTTTTTTTTTCTTTTCTTAATCGACTTGAGTCTAAAATACACAGTTCTTTGAGCGAGTTAGTAGCTTTTGAATTAAGCGAACTTGCGTTATCTATATTTATGATACTTGAGTTATTTCTGCTTATTTCCACTTGTATCTGGCAACATATCTCACGCTGCAACGGATATTCTCAGTAGTACGCAAGTGCAACGGAATCGAAGTGATCGAATCTACAAAATTATTTGTATTGTAATCATTAATAAAATAAAAAAATTACTCAATTTCAATAAATAATTCAAGTTTATGTACTTTATGTTAAGTCATTCAGTTTCTTGAATTTAATTCTAGATGAGAGAGTGCGTATCCAAATGAGTAAAATTTCTCTCAAGATAAGTTACTTTAATTCTTTCATTTTAAGAGAGGAGGTATGCCTACTTAGGATAAAAATTCTAGACCTTTTCCTGGGAGTGACATCAGTTTTTTCATACATGTGAGAACATAGTCAACTCACAAAATCAACCGCTTCTTATGACAACTTGCACGTAGATGTCGTGTAAATTCTCAAAGTGAACACGTGGTCATACATTTTTAAACTAGTCAAAGCAAAAACCCCTTCCATAACAGAATTTCAGACAGGAAATCTTTGTGAAACGAAGAACTTTATAAAAAATGAAGTTTGTCCCAGTTAATTTGCACAGTTCTGTACATACTATGTGAAATCATGTTTTAAAGTTACAAGTCTTTTGTAGCTTTTTACGATACGGGGGTAACAAAAAATAATTTTTTTTTTTTTCTCAACTTGTAGTTAATCGCCTAATTGCAGTTATGTGAAAATTTACACTGGGAAGACTGAGTTTATAAATACTCTGTTCTTGTCTGAAGTTCAAAACCATTTCGACTAGTGATATTTTTATGCAAAAGAGAAAAAAAATGATCATCAATTGCACACTAATGTTCGAAAATTAAGACACAATCGCCAAAAATAGGGGTAACGAATTTATAAATAAATCAATCGGTATTAATTTTGAATAAGTTGTTTAATAAATAGTACTCAATAAATATATATGCAAATTAGTGGTACTAATATTCGGAGCCGCCATCTTTAAGAAGCATAAGTATTCAAACAAAAGATTAATGGTACACATATTGCTGTTATAATGAGATAAGAGATATGAGATAGCTAATTCGTGAAAATATTCACTTTACTCGAGGCAATCAGCCATTTGTATGCCGCACGTATCACGTTTGCAGTACGGAATGTTTAATGTAAGCTCGTCAACATGTCCACTGAAAGGCTAATAATTATTCATGAATTTCCGATTTGCCTACAAAGGGATTTGAGACAACGTTTAAATTTAAAATTATATAAATCGTTATCACCTACCAAAAGTCTGTATAAGATATTCTCACTAAAGAGACAGTTTAATTGTGAAAATTAATTCCAATTGTCTGTGCTTGGGACCTGGAATACGGAACATTCAGTTTCTGAGTTTGGCGTGGTATCTCATTGGGTAAAGGCACAAACTTCGTGTATATCGTCCTGGAACAGTGAATACTCATATCTATGGATACGATATCTTGATGCTTATGTAACGATATTGTTGAGATATTATGGGTAACTACTCCCTCTCATAGGACGACAACTGTGAACAGGACATCATTCGCAAGGTGAAAAATTATTTGCAGCAACAGCGAACGTATTGAAGACCACGATCAAGATAATTAAATCTACCCTAGCTTTGGGATGCTCTAGGAGGGTATATTGTTTTTATCAATCCTCCTGTTCAAACCCCTTCCATGATTACTACACTTTTGCAAGAGCAATATCACTCATTTCCCAGCGAACCCATCGATAACCTTATTGACATAATAAATACCGGTGTATGTGTTGTATTGCTATTAGGAATGAACAAACTGTCCATAAAAGGTACTTTTTCTACACAAAAATAAATATTTCTGTCTGTTAACTAAGAACCATGGTTTTGTGGTATTTTATTTTCACGTTATTTTATACCTTGTTATGTGTTTAGACTGCAGATCAGTTTCCTTAAATTTTTCATGAAATTTTTAAATAATCGATATTTTTGTACACTTTCCTTATTTTTTAGAAACCGTGTATTTTTATAAAGCCTTGAAATTATATGTATTATTTTGGTTTACTATAGCATACTTTTTATTAAGCATTGCTTGCATAACCTCATCTTTTAATTTACTGGAATTCACAATGTAACACATTACAATCTATTAGTGTTATTTCTTTAACACATATTCTACTAACTCTATGCTAATGAAACATTGTGAAAATAACTTACGCTATTAAGATTCGAGAATCTATGTTTTATATAAAATTTTCAATGTTTAGCAATAATGATTCGTTTAAAGGATGATGCAAAAACATTCGATTAAATTTACAGATGTGGTTTGGATTATGTTTGGAAATTATTTGAAATACACTTTTCATTTTGTTAAATATTGTGCAGCCTATTAAACATAGTTGAAATGTCTGAATGTAATTAAATAATTAAAAGTACCACAAATGCAGAAAAATAGTATTAATATTTTTTTGAAAATTATTCATAATTTCCTTTATGCTGGTTTAAACAATTGTTTTATGTTACATTTAAGTAACTACCACCGCCCACAGAAAAATCCTAATACATGTTGCTCTCGTATTTTTACTTTCCGAACACTATAGTGAGGAAAGTATTGTAATCATGTCAAAAATCCGAATTCGAATTTTGATGTTTCTATACGTTTCGAGGTCCAACGAGTCCGTTTTCACTATTTTTTTCGATGATGTATGTATGTGTGTGTGTATGTATGTGTGTATGTGTGTATGTATGTGTGTATGTATGTGTGTATGTCTGTGAGTGAACACGCTAGCGTCTAAACTGTTGCACTAGCTATAAGCATTTTGGTGAATCTAGCATTTATAGATTTTTACAGAGACACAACGAAAAATTCTTTATCCTTATGATCTAAAGGCTCAAAGTTCAGTAGCGTTAAATAAAACCTCGTGTGATGTATGGAGAAAAATACTCAAACACTCTGTTATGGTTTTCTCTTTTTTGTTTGTTTAGCAACTCCTCTTTCTTTATTTTATCTACAAAA